>CM041812.1:29329808-29377308 GCA_023376895.1 Aspiorhynchus laticeps
GTATATACTATACATATTAAAAACAACCAAAAAAATACTAAAACCTTAAGTGAAATTAAAATGAAAGTTGAAAATATAAAAATAAATTTAAAATCTTAACAAAAAATATAAATTTATCTTGATACTAAAATAACACTGAATATTTCACATTTGAAGAAAAACATGAAAATATAACACATATGTAGGCTACTGTAAGACTGCAAATCTTGCCACTGATATACTTCAGTAAATGAAACTTAACCCTTGTGTGTCAATAATAAAAAGTTACACACAGGTTCAAAGAGGACAAAAATGTCTGTGTCAAAAAACTGTCATAAAAATGTGAAGCTTGGGAGCACAGACTTAAGTTTGGTCTCATTTTAAAGAAGACCCATGGCAGATTATTGTTGAAGTAAAAAAAGTTTAAAAAGTGAAACCAAAAAAAGCTATAGAGGTTTAAGTTTATGAAAATGATTTATGAACAATATTTTATATAAAATATATATTTTATGAAACATGTTGAACTCTAAACCTGCTAGAAAATCAAAGCCATAAAGCTAAACAATTTGTGTTCCAAACTAGAGGTTGATATCTCAAAAATGAGCTTTCAGTAAGATTTTGTTTGGGCGCAGTACCAAATTTTCTCCATTAGATGCAGTAAAACTCTGCTGGAGCACACAGTGCTTGAGTTTGTGATTTACAGTAGAGTTTTTCCCTCTCAAATATTACAAGCACACACACACATATTTTTTATGACACACATACAAACCACACTCTGACATCCATACCAACACACCCACACAATTATAGCTGCATTATTTATCCAACTGGCTCTATAATATGCAGAAGCAGAAAACAGGAATAAAGCGAGTATTTGCTTTATAGACCAAACCTGAAAAAATTGGCACCATCTGGTAAAAAATTGTAAAAAAAATAATAATTTTGAAGCCTTGCCAACAGTATGAAAGCATATTAACAAAAATTTGCATCATTTTACAGTTAAATGGCACTGTGATTAAAAATTGCAGTTTTAATGGGGACATTTTTGTCCTTAAGGTCCTGAGAGGAACTATTTTTTGTACCTAGTGCAAAATAGAGTTATTAAAGGAAATGGGGGTGAAATAGTAATATTCCAATAAAAATACACATCTGTGCCAAAATGTATGCAGCTGGCAATAACACAGGCAAAATGATAAGAAAAAAAAAACTGAAAAGGACAAAAATGTCCAAAGGGTCGCACAAGGGTTAAAGCTAAATATACTTATATACTTTCAATTTCAAAAATATATTTCATTGAGCTTTACTGTTTATAACATTATTTAGTACATATTTAAAATATATTTTAGACATGTACATATATATATATGTTATATTGCTGTAGAGAATTGAGCCAACACACTAATTAAGAGAAACTGTAAACTTTAGGTGAGTTTTACTAAATCACACCAGCTAACTCAATACCAGAGATTGGTTTAGTTTACCCAAAGCTCTCTGAGTCATGAAGACCTTCAGAGCCGCTCTGAGATCATGTTTAACTCTCTGAGAGCTGCGTCTGTGCTGATCTGGTGATGATGAGACAATAGCCATCACACTGAATAATTAGTGCTTGTGGGAGTTCACTGCCAATCATCGCTGAAAGAGACGAAGGTGTGATACCTGCTGTTACACCATGGCCTTCACTCACACACAACCCGTCTGTCCTGTCCTGTACACATATGCAAAGCAGCACAGGAGACCTCTCTGATGTGCATGATGTCTTCACTGATGTGAGGCTTTGACAGTTTCCTCGGTGTCTCTATCTGTGTCAGACTGGACAGATGCAAAGATTATTTTCATCATTTTACATGCATTTCAACAGCACTTTTAATCATATTAAAGGTCACATAAATTAAAGTTATCATTGTTGTTGCTGCAATGCCAAAATCATGTGCCAAATAAAAAGTTTTTCGAGCATATGACTCACTGTTTATGAATTCTAATGACAGTGCATCAACATGGCTTAAAGAGGTCATATGACATTGCTAAAAATAACATTATTTTGTGTATTTGGTGTAATGGAATGTGTTTATGTGGTTTAAGGTTCAAAAACACATTATTTTCCACATGCTGTACATTATTGTTGCTCCTCTATGCTCTGTCTTTCTGAAACGCATCGATTGTTACAAAGCTCATCATTCTGAGAAGCGAGGTGTGCTCTGATTGGCCAGCTATCCAGTGCGATGTGATTGGCTGAATACCGAGACGGAAATGTTACGCCACTCACCGTATTGTGAGGCCGTGTCCAAGAGCGACGAGACTAAAACTATAAAACCCACTATAAACAAGGCATTTGTAGCATCCAGTGAGGACATAATTACTGATTATAATGACTTATACTGTCTTTTTACGTGTTGCGCCGCGCCGCGTAAACATTACCACGTCTGCATTTGTGATCGGAGAAACGACAAACAACAAGCGCTACTCTACACTGCTCAAAACTCACGTTTGAATCGTCAGTGGCAAATTTAATAAAATATGAAAACATACTTACAGGCTGTGAGTCAGAAGCGTCAGACTGTTCTTGCGACGTTGGAATTGCCTCACTTTATAGAAACAGTCTTTGTGCACAGCTGGTATTGTAGGCTACTCTCCAGGTTCAGGAAATAGTCCTCCGTAAAATGCGCTGCACACACTCTAATATTTGGGTTGAACTGTTCTGGAACAGTGTTGTAAATACAACTTAACCACTGATTTCTAGTTGTGTCCTCTTTTGGATCCCAAACAAAGTATTTTCTCTTTCACAATGAAACACAGCGTCTCCAGGACATGGCGCCGGCGGCAGCAACAATACTACAGTGAGAATAATAGTTCTGCCTTCTTTCATTGCATATATGTTTGGGCGGTGTTATGCAAATCTTCCCACACAGTGACGTAGACATGTGGGGGCGTGTCTGAATGAGCCGCTTTAGGAGGACGTGATCGAGTCTTAACTTTTATAAAGAATATCTCTTTAGTTTTGAGACTTTAGTCTTTGCAACTTCAGGGATCTTATCTATGCACTAACAGCTTGTAACACTCCAAAGAGAAAGAACACTTGAAACAGCTTAGTTACTTAGTTAGGCTACTTTTGATGCCTTGACCCGCTGATTTAAAATCCAACAATCAAATAATTCCTAGATTTATTGTCATAATTTTCACGACTCGCACATGCATGTGATGTCCCCAGTGCTGCAGGCAAGCTTGGAATATGGAAAAGCTTACATTCAGCAGATAGAAATATTGCATTATATTGATTTTGTCAGGAAAAAAGATGATCTGAACACTGTTGTGTAAGTTGTGGCTGTACTTTACTCTGGCATTACATCCCTCTGATCAGCATGTGCTACATTATATTACTATAATTAAACATCTTTTTGGAAAATTAAACGGTTTCTTACAAACGTATGTGATTTGATAAAATACATAATGAAATATAATCATATATGGGTAATGGATAAATTAAATTAGCTTCAAGCTACACATGACAATTAATGAGATTAATACAACACTTCTACTTGAATGTCACTGTTAATCACTATTGAGTGTTTGTCATAACTTCTGACTGCGATCCAGTGGGGCTTTTGGTCAAATGATGAGGCAGAAATATGTGTTTAGTAACATTCTAGAAAACTTTTATGTGGAAGATACACAGTTACAACTTCTGTGGGGTGTGAAGAAACAGTAATGTAACTAATTACTGTTGCCAGAAAGTAATAAGTAATGTAACAATATTATTTTTAGTAATGAGTAATATATTACATTCTTTGAGTAACTAGCCCAACACGGGTAACAAGGACACCTTAAAATAAAGTTATCCTAATTTTTATCAGAAGAAAATCGTAGCTAGATGTGTTTCCCTCGTTCGTTCTGTCTGCTTGTAATGAAGTAATGAACAGTTTCATGGCAGTAAATCTCAGGTGTGGCAAAACTTCAGTGTGTGACTTGATTGGCTGCTGTCTTTCATTGGCCCCGCCCACCGCGTGCGCGCTCCCGCTGGACTCATAAACTCCCGCGCTCAGACGAGACGCAACACAAACGAGTAACTGACGCATCAATAGGATCGATCGATCGATCTATCAGTGCAGTGAGCGGATCGATCAGAGGAATAAAACAAACAGTCGACGGCGGATTTAGTCCAAGCGTTTCTGCGAGAATTCAACAGGTTAGTACCGTTAGCTGTGAACCCGATCAGTGTTTTCAAGCTCAGTCAGAAACACGGTTTACAGCAGCTCGAGTCGGTTCTTTATCTGATATTGATTCTATTCTGTGTTTTGATTCTGCAGATGTGAAATGAACATGAATAATCTGATTTAGATCATGTACAGTAGTGTGTTATATAATGTATATATAATCACATTCTCTCGCGCTCGATCATCAGTGACTCATGAATCACGTCTCGAGGGAAACTTTATATGAACTGATTGTCAAAGATTCACTTCTGATCAGACAAACATCGATACATCTAAATTAATTAACGTTAGGTCATTTAATATTAACTCTCAATGTGGCTTGGTTGTAGTTGCAGATTTCTGGAATAATAATAATAATAACAACAATAATCAAGTATTTGTTTGATCATTTTATTTATTTATTTACTGTTTTAGATCACAATGTGTAACATGGAGCCTCTTTTACCTGGATTCAGAAACGTACTAAAGGTGAGAGCTGTGTGTGTGTGTGTGTGTGTCGATTAGATCAGGGCGGGTCTGTGCTGCGCTCTGATTGGATGAGCTCTGCGCTGCTGTAGAGTCATTGGAGTTCAGCTGTGGTTCGCCCACGCTGGCACGGAACAGGAAAGCCATATATGGTGGTGCGCTCCCATTGGTGGAGCAGATAAGCGCTTGAGCGATGATGTCATGCGGGAGGCGTGTCCTCTGTGTTTTCCTGCCTGTGCTCAATCAGTTTCATCACTTACTGTCTGAAGTTTATAGGTGTAATTATGGAGGGTAATATCTTGTGTTTTATTTGTCTCAGCGTCAGGCAGCGTTCGAGATGTTTGAAGACCCCATGTCTCTGTTCTCGGGCTGTTATCCGGTGGAGGAGGAGCAGGCTCAGGAGGTGCCGTCCGGTCTGGACTGTTTCTCCCAGGGTAAATCAAAGCAGCAGAAACACAATCTATCACAACACTTTTGGAGGAGAACATTTTGGATGCTTATCAATTTGAGACCATTTTTCTGCTGGGCATTAGGTGTCAAACATTTTTGGGGTACAAAAACTATTGCAATATATTTTTAGCTATTTTGTTAATATTGCATCATTAAAATAAGTGAAATTATGCATTGATTTAAAATATGCATTGATCGAAAAACAAATATTAATATTCAGTTTTATTATTCTAACTTCTAATTCAAATAGTCATCATATGAATTAATATACATATTTTTTTAATAGTAAAAAATTATTTTAAAACAAATAGACCTATTTAAAATATGAATTGATATTAATATACATTTATATTTATTAATCATAAAAAAATGGATTTATTATTCTAACCTCTATTTAAAATATGCATTGGTATGAATACATATTCATATTTATTATTCATAAAAATTCAGATTTTTAATTTTAACCTCTATTTAAAATTGGCATTGATATTAATTAATATTTATATTTTTTAATAATAAAAATACAGACTTATTTTAACCTTTATTGAAAATAGGCATTGGCATTAATTAATATTAATATTAATGATTAATATTTCAGGCTTATTCTAACCTTTATTTAAAATATGCATTGATATGAATAAACATGAATATCATATTCATATAATATTTATCAATAATAAATACCTATTTAAAATATGTATTGATGCGAATATTTCTTACCAAATTTAAATGCTAAAATAGTGAAAGTTTTTATGGCTGTATTAATGGAAAAATCTATGAATTGTTGTGAATTCAAAACTTTGATTTACTATTTAAAAAAACAACTCTAAATGCCCGGCGTTGCATGTTTGCCAATTAAACCCTGATGCACATGTGTCATGCACTCTTCTGAGCGTGTGTAAGCTGACACAGATCTCTGTGGTCTACAGATGCTGGCGTGTGCTCGGTTCCTCTGCTGACGCCCTGCAGTAAAGCCATGGTCAGTCAGGCGCTGAAGGACAGCTTTAACGGCTTCTCCAAGGTGCAGCGCGTCTGCGGGATCTCCAACAGTGAGTCTCTCATGATCTCTGCTGTTTGTTTTGAGGACGGGTCGGATGCATTCGTAACGCTCTCTCTGTTCGCAGACCCGCGCAGGTGGACCAAGCAGCACGTCCTGCAGTGGCTGTACTGGGCGTCTAGAGAGTTCAGTCTGACCAACATCAGCTTCTTCAAGTTTGACATGAGCGGACAGGAGCTGTGCGACCTGGGAAAGGACGGATTCCTGGATCTTGCTCCGGATTTCGTGGGCGATATCCTGTGGGAGCATCTGGAGCAGATGATGAGAGGTAACGAAGGATTCCGGTCTCAGACTTTCATTAGTGATTGTAACGCTCGAGCTCACGTTTGATTCGATGTGCTTTTCTCCCGCAGCCTGTCAGGAGGATGATGAGGCCAAAGTCTTGAGTCGCTCGTCTGTGTGCAGCTGGACCAGCAGCAGCTCCGGCAGTAAGTCTGCACTTCACTGGAGCGTTTACATGCACTGATTTCTGGATGAGTCTGATTCACATCTTCGTTTACATGCACTGATTTCTGGATGAATCTGATTCACATCTTCGTTTACATGCACTGATTTCTGGATGAATCTGATTCACATCTTCGTTTACATGCACTGATTTCTGGATGAGTCTGATTCACATCTTCGTTTACATGCACTGATTTCTGGATGAGTCTGATTCACATCTTCGTTTACATGCACTGATTTCTGGATGAGTCTGATTCACATCTTCGTTTACATGCACTGATTTCTGGATGAATCTGATTCACATCTTCGTTTACATGCACTGATTTCTGGATGAATCTGATTCACATCTTCGTTTACATGCACTGATTTCTGGATGAGTCTGATTCACATCTTCGTTTACATGCACTGATTTCTGGATGAATCTGATTCACATCTTCGTTTACATGCACTGATTTCTGGATGAATCTGATTCACATCTTCGTTTACATGCACTGATTTCTGGATGAATCTGATTCACATCTTCGTTTACATGCACTGATTTCTGGATGAGTCTGATTCACATCTTCGTTTACATGCACTGATTTCTGGATGAATCTGATTCACATCTTCGTTTACATGCACTGATTTCTGGATGAATCTGATTCACATCTTCGTTTACATGCACTGATTTCTGGATGAGTCTGATTCACATCTTCGTTTACATGCACTGATTTCTAGGATGAATCTGATTCACATCTTCGTTTACATGCACTGATTTCTGGATGATCTGATTCACATCTTCGTTTACATGCACTGATTTCTGGATGAATCTGATTCACATCTTCGTTTACATGCACTGATTTCTGGATGAGTCTGATTCACATCTTTACAAGATTTTGTTTTTTCTCTTACATGCACTGATTTCTGGATGAATCTGATTCACATCTTCGTTTACATGCACTGATTTCTGGATGAATCTGATTCACATCTTCGTTTACATGCACTGATTTCTGGATGAATCTGATTCACATCTTCGTTTACATGCACTGATTTCTGGATGAATCTGATTCACATCTTCGTTTACATGCACTGATTTCTGTCAGTCCAAATTAATCCGATCTTTGTTTACATGTGCATTACATCTGTTCTGAACAGAATCTCAGCTTTTAGTGAGAATAGAGTCTTTAAGGCAAAGCACTGATCAGTTTTTTGCTTTCATATCATGCCTCTTCTAGTGGAAAGAAAGCGTGTTTATTTTATTGCACTCTATCTATTTGCATCTGTAGACTTCAATCTTTAAAGAGTTTTTTTTCTCTTACACACACCACACTTTACAGTTTTATTCCTCTCTATATTCTGAAGGTTTGTTCGTATTTCATTCACACTGATTTATACAACATTTCACTCCTAAAAACACTGCGAAAATGTGTTTTCTGATTTATGGAGTGATGAAAACAGAAATCCAGAATCCCCTCTGGAAAAACTGCAAAATAAAACAAGAATTTTGAAGCTGGCTTTATCCAATGTTTTGGAAATGTATGCAAATGAGTGCATATTTAATTAGATAATCCCTAATTTGCATATTTAAACCAACATTTCAGCAAACTTGTAATTCAAATCAGTTGTTTATATTTCTTAGGGTTGGGAATTGAAAATCAATTCCAGAATCGGATACTTGTTGTAAAATTAATTTCGATTCCGCGTATCAATTTCTGTGTGTGCATCTTTTTTTAGGTGGTGAAAAGGGGCTGTTTAAAATGCATTTGTCTTTGAATCATTTAGTCAAGAGATTCATTCAAAATCACTGATTCATCCAGTAATGAAACAAGTAAATCTTGAGTGAGTCATTGAATCATTCCATTCACAAGTTCTATGAGATTTTTAGTTGTCTAATATTTTGTCTTCAGAATTGTGAGAGAACTACAACCTCCATTTAAATGAAAAAAAGTCTCAATTCATCCAGAATCATGCAGCTCTATTTTGCACACAAACAGCTCTTAATTGAGCAAAAAGAGACACAGAGTAAATATGTTTGATATCTAAATGTTTGACTTCACTTGTTTTAACCACATTGGAATCGAAACAGAATCGATAAGAATCTGAATCAATAAGCGGAACTGGAATTGATCAAATTGAACCGATACCAACCCTAGTGTTTCTGTTAGTTAGTTCAGAACAAACTCTGATAGAGTGTGTGTGTGTGTGTGTAGGTCTCAGTCTGGAGGAGTGTTCTCTGAAGGTTCCTGATCCTCGTGGCAGTCTCCTGCGGGAGCTCTTCGAGACGTCTGAGGAGTCGGGTCTGCTGTCGTTTGGTCAGGAGCTCTCCATGTACCCCAAACCTCAGCTCAGCACCGTCACCGTCAGTCGAGAGAGAAAAGCAGCTCTGTGTCTCGCAGCAGGTCAGATCTCAGTCCATCAGCTAGGGTTGGGTATCGTTTGAATTTGATCGATTCCGATTCTTATCGATTCCCAGTTTTGATTCCAATGTGGTTAAAAAAAAAACAGTAGTCAAAACATTTAATTGCAGCTGAATACCAGCCGGCTACATAAAAACTGGACTCGATTAAGAGCTGTTTGTGTGCAAAATAGAGCGGATTAATTTACACTTTTTTAATTTAAATGGAGGCTGTAGTTCTCTCACAATTCTGAAGAAAATATATTAAACCAAACAATCTCATAGAATTTATAAATGGAATGATTCACTCAAGATTTACTGGATGAATCATTGTTTTTGAATGAATCTCTTGAATGAATCATTCAAAGACAAATACATTTTTAACAGCTTGTAATAAAATGTGACGTAGCGTTTCATTTAGCCTACCTCAGGCAAGTCATCAGTGTCCACAGCTCGTTATCTGCTAGAGAAATGAAGTCTAGTGAAGAGCATTTTGTGAAATATTAGACTATACTTCATTATATTTTCCTGTTAGTTATGTATTAATTATTTCATTTATGTTTAAATAGCCTAAATATTTTATAAAACAATTTATGATTATAAATTATTATATTTCAACAACAAATAGAAATTGTTTAATTTAGAAGTTAATTTAAAAACAATTTACATGTTTGCATGCAAGATTTTAATTTGAGTTGATTATTATAGTTAAAATGTAAGTTTGGGCTCTGTGTTAATTGTAACCTTATAGTTATGTAAAAGGGCTCCATATAGTTTAGAAGCTGAGCTAGATTTTTAATTATAATTGTTTAGTATAATTTTGCCAGAAGAAGGTTTAGAACTTTTATCATGTTAATGTAAAAAATCTTGTGTAATATATAACTTGTGTTTGTTTGTTTGCTGGTTTTTATTGTATTTGTTATACTTGTATTTTTTTAATAGTTTTTGCCATGAAAATAGCCTAAGACTGCAAAAAATGATTCTCTTAATTTATATTTTTGTCTTGTTTTTTAGTGTAAATATCTAAACATTCTTGAATCAAGATGCATTTACTGTACAAGTACAATGACTTAAGATATTATGACTTGTTTTCTGTATAAAAAAAAATAAATAAAAAAAATTGGTTAAAACAAGCAATAATATCTGCCAATGGGGCAAGAAAAATCATCTTGTTTAGCCTTTGAATTAATATTTTTTTTCTTACCCCATTGGCAGATATTTTTTTTTAGAAAACAAGACTTAATATCTTAAATCATTTTACTTGTCAAGTAAATGCATCTTGATTCAAGAATGTTCAGATATTTATACTAGAAAACAAGACACAAATACTAAGAAAAGCATTTTTTGCAGTGAAGATGCTGACATGGCATTAAATAAAAATATACTACTATTAATTATTGAATTTATTTAAAGAAAGAGCAATTTGTTCAGTGAACCGTTGTTAAATTTAGAAAGAGAAAAAAAAGCAATTTGTTTAGTTTTTTTCCTCCTGCTTTACCGAATCCATACCGAACCGTGACGTAAAACTGAGGTGCATACCGAACCGTCATGTTTGTGTACCGTTACACCCCTAAAAAAAATGTGCACACAGAAATTGATAGGTGGAATTAAAATCTTAAGTACATTAACCTTCTGACCTCAAGTATCTGATTGAGGAATTGTAATTGATATTGTATTGTATCTGTTCCTCATAGTGTCATCAGTGGAGAGCGTGGAGAGCACAGACGGCTCCGAGAGCGTCCTCCGCTCCTGGGGGAGCCACTCGTCGCTCGCCGATGCCCAGCGCGTCCCGTCCTACGACAGCTTCGAGGAGGAGCTCAGTGTGGCCCCGCTGGGCCTCGGCAAACAGGGCCTGTCCTTTAAAGACTACGTCCAGGAGAGGAACGAGCCGCTGGAGCAGGGCAAACCCGTCATCCCCGCCGCCGTGCTCGCTGGATTCACCGGTGCGTCTCATTCATGAGCTTTTGTGTAAAGAAATAACTCATTGGCAGTAAATGGGATAAAATCCCATTATTATTATTCTAACCTCTATTTAAAATATGCATTAATAATAAATATTCATATTTATTAATCATACAAATTTAGATTTATTATTCTAACCCTTATTTTAAGTGTGCATATGAATAAATATTCATATTTAATAATAATAATAATAAAAGTTCAGATTTACTATTCTAACCTCTAGTTTAAATATTCATGGATGTGAATAAATGTTCATATTTATTAATAATAATAATAAAAGTTCAGATTTACTATTCTAACCTCTAGTTTAAATATTCATGGATGTGAATAAATGTTCATATTTATTAATAATAATTCTAATTTATTATTTTAACCTCCATTTAAAAACTTGCATTGCTATAAATAACTATTTATATTTATTAATAATAAATATCCAGATTTATTATTTTAACTTCTATTTAAAGTATGCACTGATATGAATAAATATTCATATTTATTAATAATTTAAAAAAATCATATTATTCTAGCCTGTATTTAAAGCATGCATTTATACAAATAATACATATTCAATTTTATTACTAATAAATATTTATATTTTTTAAAACATGCGTAGGAATAGCAATAATACATATCCATTTTATTATTCTAACCGGTTTAAAATATGCATATTTATTAATCGTATCAATGCACATTTATTAATAATAAACATCTATTTAAAATATACATTGACATGAGTAATTATTACAAAATGTAAATGGTAAAATAGTGAAATTTCCTAACTTTTTATGGCTGTATTAGTGTAAAAATCTATGAATTGTTGTTCATTCAAAACTTTCATTTACTATATCAAAAAAACAGTGAAGTTTTGCAACTCTAAATGCCTTGTGTTGCATTTTAGCAAATTAAACCCTGATGCAAATACATAACTAATGACTTCCTAAAGTATGAATCCGATGCATGATGCTTAAACTCTATATCATTGGTGCTTAACAGGAAGTGGCCCCATTCAGCTGTGGCAGTTCCTGCTGGAGCTGCTGACCGACACGAGCTGTCAGAGCATCATCAGCTGGACCGGAGACGGCTGGGAGTTCAAACTCACCGACCCCGACGAGGTGAGGAGCCCTCGCATCTCTTCACTTCTACCTTTAGAAGGGATGTAACTAGGGCTGGGCGATATATCTCATGCGATATGCATGCGCATCTCGTCAGTAAAGCCGGTCCCTTGATAATCTCTCCATCACCTGTTTTCAAATGGAGCGGCATTTAATACACAGAGCCGTAGATCACTGACAAGCTACGCAATATCGCGTTCATATCGAAGGCGATATATCAGTCGATATATGCGTAGCTTGTCTGTGAACTACGGCTCCGTGTATTAAATGCCGCTCCATTTGAAAACAGGTGATGGAGATTTAGTGTTAATCAAGGAACCGGCTTTACTGACGAGATGCGCATGCATATCGCATGAGATATATCGCCCAGCCCTAGATGTAACGATATCAAAATCTCAACATACCATAATATTGCGACGATTTTAAAGTTCAATTATTCTATCTAATGCACTTTGAGAGTTCAAATTTAAAAGCTCCATCCCATGTTCTTAACTAAGAAAACTTAGTGAATCAAAGTCAGTGAACTGACTTGTACCTGAACATTAAAGAGGACTCGACTTATTTGTGATCTACTGTCTCAGTCTAAATTACACTCACACTGCTGTTTTAGGAAGACAATCAAATTAGAATATAATAATAATAATAGCAACAGTGACAGTAATAAACATATATTGTAAAACAATTGCACTGTAAAATAAATGAAAATGTATATTTCATAGGTATATTATTTATGCTTTACACTACAGTAGGAAAATCACAAAACTTCTTTCCTCATTTCTACACTTGAAAGAGATATTTTGAATCTGGACTCATTTAAACCGCTCGCTGTCAGCAATTCATACTGCACTTTTATTTTGAAGGAAACTCCAGCTCACTGCAAATCTAGTGAAACGCTGAAATCATCTGCTGCTGAAATAAAGCAGAACTGGTGACCGTTTCATTCCCAAACGCGCGCTAAACTCAGATCACATGAAATAAACGAGTAGACTTCATTCATTCCGTGTGAACGGAGCCGTTCTGAGACGCAGAAAACACCAGATCACGAGCTGATCGTCTGAACCAAGTGAAGCTTCGCTTTAAAACACGCAGCAAACACAGACTTGATGAAGAGATTATATTGTGCTTTCGGTTTGAGTTTGTTTGACTGATAGCATAATGACCCAAAACACAACTTTAAACACCTTTTATGTTAGAATAAGAAGTTTAAATATATTTTAAAAACTACTACAACTTTTTGCCTGAAAGACTTATCGTTTCATATCGTCATGTGACCACGATAAGATCAAGACAGTTTTGATATCGTGATATTGAAAATATGGTTTTCTCACGTGGCTGTTCTTGTGCCGTCAGGTGGCGCGCCGCTGGGGAAAGAGAAAAAACAAGCCTAAGATGAACTACGAGAAGCTGAGTCGAGGCCTGCGCTACTACTACGACAAGAACATCATCCACAAGACTTCAGGGAAACGCTACGTGTACCGCTTCGTCTGCGACCTGCAGAACCTGCTGGGATACTCGGTGGAGGAGCTGCATGGCATGCTGGGAGTGCAGCCGGACACCGAGGACTGAAGCGGCGGAGGGAAACCTGGAGTCACGTCCAGACCTCAGAGAAGGTCTGTGTTTGAGGAGAACGGCCGGTTCGGTCGACGCATGCTTCTCGCTGCGGTTCTTCAGTCAGCTGAGCATTGAACACACTTTAAAACACTGGATCTGATCTTTTGACCCGGTGTTCACTGAACCAGACGATTCCTGTAATAATGTAGATTCACCAAGAGACGGAAGAGAGTTGATTTTCCAAGCACACGGCTGGGATTGCCTTAGCTGTGATTATCACAGCGGAGCTCGTGATGCCTTCGGAGCGTTTCTGATCGATTGATTTATTGAGAACCGCATTTTCAGGTTTGAATCACTTCTGGTGGCCTTTCTAATGGAGTGACTGAACATTATTAACAATCACTCTGAACTTTGTTTTAACTCTTTCCCTGCCTCTTTTCACTGTTATATGCTAGGGGGCGCTATTACGACCTCCTGAATGAGTTTAGAAAGTGCTGATCAAAAACACAGGCGAGGAAGACGCAGAAAAGAGCGATCTCATATGTAATCATATGCATATGAAAAATAATGTGATCATCAACACTAAATGAAAACTGCCTAATGCTACAGAGTGAAATGTGGATTCAGAAAGTGTTAAAGGCCTGTGAAGCTTTGGGATACTGATGGAAGCCATCTACTGCATAATTATATTTGCTTTGATAATATTACTGAATATGATCCAGATGTAGTATTTGATAAAAATGCGATTTTTCTGTGCTTTTTGCTCAAAATGTTGCTTTTTTTTTATGAAACCTACATTCAAGTGTTGATAAATAAACAATGCTTGAAGCTATAATAAAACTGATTATTTTTTTAAGTAGAGGGTCTGATTTTTATTTTGATGTATTGCATGTTCAGATATTCATACAACAAAATATTCTGGGGGCCATGAAATTTTAGTGAAAATCAGCAAAAACACTGGCAGTGGCTGGCAACTTTTTTCAAAAACGCTGGCGGGGAAAGAGTTAATGATTTGGTCGTTTTCCTGATATTCCTGTATATTTTGTGAGTGTTTCAGTAGAAAGCGCTGATCTTCTGTGTATTTATTGGAGGATAGCTGGTCTATGGAGGGATTTCGTATCGTTGCTTGTTTTCGCTCAGGCCAAAGGGACGTGAAGGATTCACGTCTGAATGTTAACGTTTACCAAAGTTACGATGCGGTTAACCTGCGGGCGCTGCTGTAATCTGCTTTCGTTTCACACATCGATGATTGATTGTCTCGTTCTGATCTCACAGGGAACGACTTTCAGGATCAGAACAACTGTTTGACTGTATATTAATGCTGTATATTTACTCCAGACTTCTACATCTGCGTTACTCTAGAGACGCAGGACTATTATTATTATCATAATTTATACAGAACCCGTGTGATTATTCATCACTGTGTCCTTATGTTTGTATATAAGTGAGTTTGTTTGTATTTCATTGTTTTCTATATGCAGTTGCTCTTCAGAGCAGGTCTATTTTGCAGATGAATATGAAAAGAGATTTATGATGATGAGTTTTATTGAGCCATTCAAGTGTTTTCAAGAGTATCTCTTTATTATCAAGCCTTTATTAGTCAAAGCAGCGCTGTTTGTGCTGAACGTCTCAGTGATTTTACACCGGTGGAAACATGTTCATCAGGATCTGTGTGTTTGACTCGTGAGAATCTGTCCAGACGTGCATGTTTGTCATGAAAACGCTGCCAACAGTTTAGTATCTCTGAAAATCAACAAATAAATTCTGTTTAAAAGACGTGACGTGTGGAGCTGGTTTCTCTGTGTGTGTGTTTGAGATGTTTGACTGATGTTACAGTGTGTAAGACATTAGATCAGCGGTTCTTAAGTTTTCTGACTCCAGGTACAACAACATTCAACAACATATGACTCCAAGCAGTCTAATAATACATTTCCAAACAAAACCTATTTTAGTCTTTAGAGGCTCATAGTTTCTGTGCACTGTAGGATTCCTAAATTATAAGAGCACTGTCTTGTATTTTATTCATTTCAATAGTTTTTCTAAGTTTAGAAATCACTTCTTCATTTATGCTCATTTTCCATGGCTGTGAATCCTGGTTCTTCAATGAATAACAGTGGATTAAACATGATATTTTTAGTTGTTTTAGCTTGTTTTGTCTTGTTTTAAGTCATCTTGAGGCCCCTTGTGGACCCCGGACCCCTGGTTGAGAAGCTGCATTAGTGACTCACAGAAGCTTGTGGTTGAGTGTGTTTAACCCACAGCTCTGACATTAAACACACACACACACACACAGCTGAGACAACACTCATAATAGAAACTCAACCGATGCTCTGCAAACACAGCTGCCCTCCGCATACGGCCGGAAACACACACACACTCTTCACTTTTGTGTGTGTGTGTGTGTGTGTGTGTGATATTGTATGCTCCTCCTGTGAACAGCTAATATCCAATTACGAACATCATGATGATTTATTACCAAACAAACAAGAATGAGCCAATCTGAGACGGGAAAGTATCAGGAACCAAACTGATTATTATCTGTTCAGTAACCAGTTCTGTAGCATATTTAACTAAATCTAACAATAGAGCTTTTCACACTCTGCTTAACCCCGGGTTAGCTGTTATTCTAAATTTGGTAAAGCTGTATTCTCACTTGAAATTTTGAAGTTGGGTTATCAAATGAAGCAGCTGAAGACCCCTCGTCCACAGTTACTTAACTAAACCATAATTTTACTACAGTTCTACTATAAACATACTATAATTTTACCAGAAACACTAAAACTCATTTAAAAAATCTCAACTAAATTGGACTGCTCATTCTTCATTATCCACCTTTTTTTTCTCTGGTGTTCCTAGTCAAATTAACATTTTCTGAGCCGATTCCTGCTGAAAAAAAAACAATAGACACCATCACAAAAGTTGTAATGTTTTACTGATTATAATGGACTTGTATTGGTTTTAATGGGAACTGTAATGGACCCTGTGAGTCTCTACTGGTAATTGGTCGCTTTCTATTGGTGGCTTGTTAAAATCTATAATTCCTAATGAATATGTCCCAAACACTACAAAACATTTTTTTAATGGTTTTAATGATTAAAAGTTGATGGTTTGTAATGGTATTTGTAGTGGAAACCATTAGGATTTTCAGTGATGGTTCTATTGTTTTTTTTTGTTGTCAGCTGGGAATATAATGTTAAACCTATTTTAAAAAGCACATTGATGCATAAGGTCTATAAAAATCAAATATGAGTGCAGATGATTATCCTGTACCTGTAGGTGTGGCGGTGCAATTTTGAGACAAGCTCAAGGTTTTACTAATAAGAAAGTCAGACTACGCCACCCTAGGAGTTAACCCCAGGGAAAATACTCAAACCACTCAAACGGAGTGAGTAATAAAGCACACAGGTTCAGTTCCCTCATAGAATTAGGCAAGAGACGTGAGTAAAGAATAAAAATATAAATGTTTATTAATACAGAGATGGTTTAAAATGTTGGACAATAAAACCAACACGAAACACAGAAAACCCCACTTCAAACAAAATAAAACAAATTACAAAAGGAAAAAGGATAGCAGTTAGGTGTATATGTAAAACTGAATAATACCAGCAGGGCTGAGGCTCCCAACGGCAGGAATCAATGTAGAGTTCAGTTTTACCAGGGCACACATCCGTGCAGTCTGATCACACCATCAAACACTCAAAGTGTACACGATAAAGAACCACCACCACGAGGAGGAAGATCAATCCACCCGTGGGACCCCAGCTCCTGCAATAAATCAAAAAGAAATTAAGAAACTATAGAAATGGACTTAGAAATGGCAATATGGACATCAAGCAGCCACTCCTCACAAACATGAGTATCAATAACAGAGAGGTAAAGAGAGGAAACAATACAAGCTTAGGATCAAATAGTTGGTCACCTAATTACTACAAAACAATTTGAACTCAGTAGATGATTACACACAAGTAGAGTTGCATTAATAGATGATCACAAGCATCACAAACTATAACCACTTAATTGGTTTTACAGGAATAAAGAAAATCAAATCAACCAAACAAAACAAACTTTACTTCCGCAGAATTAAAAGTAAAAGAAAACAACAAAAGTTTAAATGGTTTAAATCAAACGAAAAAGAAAAAGGAGACAGAGGCCAGTTTTATCTCTTATACAAACGAAAGAGCGCTGATCAGGCCTCCCAAACAAGCCAGAAATGTGAAGCAGGGCACTCGGCACGATAAGACTCAGACCAGCAGTCCCCTTTAATTAATGGCTATGATCGCGTCTGCGCGACTGTATAACCCGCAGCTCTTTAACAGCAGCAAACAATCACGGCATAGAACGAGGGGGAGAATCCTACAACGAACACAAACGGAGATGTTACCAATCATAATATTATCCCCACTCCCAATTATAGCTACGTTTAAACACTTACCATCAGGATATCAGGCCAGATAGAACGCTTTATAGGCACGGATTGGTCACAGTCATGCCCACCAATAGCACAATGGGATACAGGAAATCACGCATATTTAGTATGCGGAAAGAATGTTAAGCCCACACAACCATACTAGCTCTATACAACGAGCTCTTAACAATACACATACCTAAGCAGGTAACAGCCAATCGGCCATTAAATAGAAGATACTACTCGCTGATAGGCAAACACTGCTGTCAATCACCTAATCCCGTTACAACTGAATTCTCACTTTAACTAGTTTTTTAACTAGTTAACCCTGGGTCATAAACACCAAGTCCCCGGTTATCTTGCTTCATACTGCTGGATCATAATTTACACCGGACTAACAATTAATCCTAGGTTAGAAACACGTTCTTATTTGCATATTTGAGGTGTTAGACTCAGTGATTGGAAGAAATCAGCACATGACCTGCTTACATAACGGTTTATTGCATCTGCTAAATTTTTCCTGAATGGATGTTTCTGACTATAAGGTAATAATTCAACTCTTCTTCACTCCAATTGACACGTTTTTCATCACCATTTTAATTTTTTCCTCTCAAAAGTTGAAATAAGTGTTTATAAATCACGCGTTTTTCCCCCGCGACTGTGAGGCGCGCTTCTCCGGAGCAGGGTTTCATAACCCCGGGTTAAAAGAACGAAGATAACCCAGGGTTAATCGCAGTGTGAAACAGCAATTACGCCATTCTAAAACGCTTAACATGAAAAACACTTAGCGTGGCTATTTGAGTTTGGTATTTTTTAAAAACGTTTTAGTGCATTAAGACGTTCGCTCAATACTTATCATTCTGTAATTCATTCTCCCTCATGTTGTGTATGACCAAAGACTGTTTGTGACCCTGCACCAAAAAAAAACAGCCATAACAGTCAGTTTGAATTGATACATCATCTGTAATCTATCCATTGATGTATGGTTTGTTAGAATAGGACAATATTTGGCTGAGATACAACTATTAGAAAACCTGAAATCTGAGGGTGTAAAAAAAAATCTAAATATTGAGAAAATCACCTTTAAAGTTGTCCAAATGAAGTTCTTAGCAATGCATATTACTAATCAAAAATTAAGTTTTGATATATTTATGGTAGGAAATGTACTAAATATTTTCATGGAACATGATCTTTACTTAATATCCTAATGATTTTTGGCATAAAAGAAAAATTGATAATTTTGACCCATACAATGTATTTTTGGCTATTGCTACAAATATATCCGTGCTACTTATGACTGCTTTTGTGCTCCAGGGTCACATATCGCAATAAGCATTGTGCTTTGGTACTTTTAATATGAAACAAAGTCTCAGATTTCAAATTCTGTCCATTGTATTGCAGTATTCAATACTTATTATGCCTGCTTATGTGCTCCAGGGTCACATTTGTTCTGTGGAACATTAAACAAGATATTTTGAAAAAATGTCTCTTAAAATGTATTTGAAAGTCAATGGAGTCTAGTATTCTTCAACTGATCTTCTTTTGTGTTAAATTCCGTATAAGTCATACAGTTTTGAAATGACATGAGGGTAAATGGATGTGTATTTTTGGGTGATCTATCCCTTCGATGAATAATTGTACAGTCAACACACAAAACACACACAGCTGCGTCTCTACTGTACATTAGAATGACTCAAGAGTGATTCTGAGTCAGCCAGTTCTGGTTCAAACTATCAGTGTCTTTTGTAGAAGCAGACACACACACACACACACACACACACACACGCACAGTTTTATCGGGCTTTTCCCTGTAATGTAATAAAGGCCAGTCATTACAGCAGTTTGACGTCATGCTGTCTTGGCAACGTGTTTCATTAAAACACTGCAGCGAGTCCCTGCGAGACTTTATGTCTTTATCTTTATTTCATTGAGCAGGAAAACAGTTCATTATTACAGAGAAATCTGACATCAGCTGCAGAAACATAAAAAAAAGAACAATTTGTTTGTGCAAAACTCTTTATAAAATACATTAAATAGGCCTATATTGTATATCGAGGGGTGAGAACCAGAAAGGCATAAGTGACATTTTTGGTGAAATGGATATATATAAATATCCATTTAAATATCCATATATATAAATATCCATTCCATATTTCTATATATATATATATATCAAATGAAAGCTCTTAATGAGCTCTTTCTACTGGCAAAAGTATTGTCATCCATGAGTGTACAAATTTTTATTATAAACAATTGAAGTCAGTACACAAAGTCAGATCAAGCTATGGTAAAATCTTTGTTTTGGCTCTCCTGTAAAGTTGCTGAAATGTCACTTACGCCTTTCTGGGTCTCACCCCTCGATATTATACATTATATATATATATATATCACTTTCTGACATGACAAGAGTCCAATCGAGCCGTAAGTTCTTCCATCAAATCTTCATTAACCGACAGCAACACAAAACTGACCAGAGCGGCTCCAGTGGACTGGATATAGCCTAAAACTTTCAGATGACACACCGCTCATTTCTCCGTCACTGTAAGTCACGTAACGCACGGTAGACGCGTGTTTGTGCGACAGAGCAGCTAGGAGACAACTAGTTGTCCAGTCATGTTCACACAGCGCCTGTTTTTTGAGAATGCGTTTGTGAGTCCTGAAAATTTACAGGTGTGAGTTCGGTTACAGAATGCGTTTGTCACACCCGTAAATAACCGTACTGTGTTACATACATATATATATATACACTGAACAAAAATATAAACGCAACACTTTTGTTTTTGCCCCCATTTTTCATGAGCTGAACTCAAAGATCTAAGACTTTTTCTATGTATAGACAATAGGCCTATTTCTCTCAAATATTGTTCACAAATCTGTCTAAATCTGTGTTAGTGAGCACTTCTCCTTTGCCGAGATAATCCATCCACCTCACAGGTGTGGCATATCAAGATGCTGATTAGACAACATGATTATTGCACAGGTGTGCCTTAGGCTGGCCACAATAAAAGGCCACTCTAAAATGTGCAGTTTTACTGTATTGGGGGGGGGTCCAGGGGGAGTCCGAAAACCAGTCAGTATCTAATAATAATAATTAAATAATTCATTACATTTATATAGCGCTTTTCTGCTTTTTCTAAGCACTCAAAGCGCTCTACATTGTGAGGGGGGGTGTCTCCTCGTCCACCACCAGTGTGCAGCATCCACCTGGATAATGCGACGGCAGCCATAGTGCGCCAGACTGCTCACCACACACCAGCTTACTGGTGGAGAGGAGACAGAGTGATGAAGCCAATCAGTATATGGGGATGATTAGGAGGCCATGATGGTCAGAGGCCAATGGGCAAATTTGGCCAGGATACCGAGGTCACACCTCTACTCTTTTCGAAAGACATCCTGGGATTTTTAATGACCACAGAGAGTCAGGACCTCGGTTTAACGTCTCATCCGAAGGACGGTGCTTGTTGACAGTATAGTGTCCCCGTCACTACACTGGGGCGTTAGGACCCGCACAGACCACAGGGTGAGCACCCCCTGCTGGCCTCAGTATCAGTATCTGTACACCAGATCTGCCCTCAGTATCTGGTGTGACCACCATTTGCCTCACGCAGTGCAACACATCTCCTTCGCATAGAGTTGATCAGGTTGTTGATTGTGGCCTGTCGAATGTTGGTCCACTCCTCTTCAATGGCTGTGCGAAGTTCCTGGATATTGTCAGGAACTGGAACACGCTTTCGTATACGCCGATCCAGAGCATCCCAAACATGCTCAATGGGTTACATGTCCGGTGAGTATGCTGGCCATGCAAGAACTGGGATGTTTTCAGCTTCCAGGAATTGTGTACAGATCCATGAAAACATGGGGCCGTGCATTATCATGCTGCATCGTGAGGTGATGGTTGTGGATGAATGGCACAACAATGGGCCTCAGGATCTCATCAGGGTATCTCTGTGCATTCAAAATGCCATCAATAAAATGCACCTGTGTTCATTGTTCATAACACATGCCTGCCCATACCATAACCCCACCGCCACCATGGGCCACTCGATCCACAACGTTGACATCAGCAAACCGCTCACCCACACGATGCCATACACGCTGTCTGCCATCTGCCCTGTACATCCGTGAAGAGAACACCTCTCCAAAGTGCCAGACGCCATCGAATGTGAGCATTTGCCCACTCAAGTCGGTTACGACAACGAACTGCAGTCAGGTCGAGACCCCGATGAGGATGACGAGCATGCAGATGCGCTTCCCTGAGACGGTTTCTGACAGTTTGTGCAGAAATTCTTCGGTTATGCAAACCGATTGTTGCAGCAGCTGTCCGGGTGGCTGGTCTCAGATGATCTTGGAGGTGAAGATGCTGGATGTGGAGGTCCTGGGCTGGTGTGGTTACACGTGGTCTGCGGTTGTGAGGCCGGTTGGATGTACTGCCAAATTCTCTAAAACGCCTTTGGAGATGGCTTATGGTAGAGAAATTAACATTCAATTCACGGGCAACAGCTCTGGTGGACATTCCTGCAGTCAGCATGCCAATTGCACGCACCCTCAAAACTTGCGACATCTGTGGCATTGTGCTGTGTGATAAAACTGCACATTTTAGAGTGGCCTTTTATTGTGGCCAGCCTAAGGCACACCTGTGCAATAATCATGCTGTCTAATCAGCATCTTGATATGCCACACCTGTGAGGTGGATGGATTATCTCGGCAAAGGAGAAGTGCTCACTAACACAGATTTAGACAGATTTGTGAACAATATTTGAGAGAAATAGGCCTTTTGTGTACATAGAAAAAGTCTTAGATCTTTGAGTTCAGCTCATGAAAAATGGGGCACAAACAAATGTGTTGCATTTATATTTTTGTTCAGTGAATATATATATAGTGCTGCTTGAAAGTTTGTGAACCCTTTAGAATTTTCTATAGTTCTGCATAAATATGACCCAAAACATCATCAGATTTTCATGAAAGTAGACAAAGAGAACCGAATCAAACAAGTGAGAGAAAAATATTTTCTTTGTCATTTATTTATTGAGAAAAATGATCCAGTGTTACATATCTCTGTGTTGCAAAAGTATGTGAATCTTTGCTTTCAGTATCTGGTGTGACCCCCCTTTTGCTGCAGTAACTGAAGGTAAAGTTTCTTGTAAATGCTGATCAGTCCTGCACAATAACATGTAGGAGTTTTAGCCCATTCCTTAGTGCAGAACCACTTCAACTCTGTTTCCTCCTATGAACTGCTTGCTTAGGTCCTTCCACAACATTTGAATTGGATTAAGGTCTGGACTTTGACTCAGCCGTTCCAAAACATTCACTTTGTTCTTCTTTAACCATTCTTTGGTAGAATGACTTGTGTGCTTGGGGTTGTTGTCTTGCTGTATGACCCACGTTCTCTTGAGACTCTGTTCTTAAACAGATGTCCTGACGTTTTCCTTTAGAATTTGCTGGTATAATTCAGAATTCATTGTTCCATTGATGATGGCAGGCTGTCCTGGCCAAGATGCAACAAAACAGGCCCAAGCCATGATACTACTACCACCATGTTTCACAGACGGGATAAGATTCTTAAGCTGGAACGCAGTGTGTTCTTTTCTCCGAACATAATAGCTTCTCATTTAAACCAATAAGTTCTATTTTGGTTTCATCCATTCTTTAAACCTTTCTCCAATGGTCCTCTGGCTTGTCGACATGATCTTTAGCAAACAATTTTCTTTTTGGAGAGCAGTGGCTTTCTTCTTGCAGCTCTGTCATGCACACCATTGTTGCTCAGTGTTCTCCTGATGGTGGGCTCATGAACATTAACATTAGCCAATGTGAGAAAGGCCTTCAGTTGCTTAGAAGTTACCCTGGGAACTTTTGCAACCTCGCAGATTATTACACGTTCTGCTTCGGAGTGATCTTTGTTGGTCGACCACAGTGGTCTTGAATTTCCTCCATTTGTACACAATCTGTCTGACTGTGGATTTGTGGAGTCCAAACTCTTTAGAGATGGTTTTGTAACCTTTTCTAGCCTGATGAGAAACACCAACTCTTTTTCCGAGGTCCTCAGTAATCTCCTTTGTTCATGACATGATTCACTTCCACAAACATGATCAGACTTTGATAGATCCCTGTTCTTTGAATAAAACAGGTCACGTACTGACATTTGATAGTCATTGCACTGACTGAAAACACCTCTGCACAGATGGACTCTAATTTCACCTTTAAATTAACTGCTACTCCAAGAGATTCACATACTTTTGCCACTCACAGATATGCAATATTGGATAATTTTCCTAAATAAATAAATGACAAAAAAAATATTTTTGTCTCATTTGTTTGATTGGGTTCTCTTTGTCTACTTTCAGGACTGTGTTTTGGGTCATATTTATGCAGAAATATAGAAAATTCTAAAGGGTTCACAAACTTTCAAGCAGCACTGTGTGTGTGTATATATACACTATATTGCCAAAAGTATTGGGTCGCCCCCTTCTAATGAACAGGTTTGACAACTTTAGTAATTTCCATGAGTACAAATCTTAATGTTAAAGCATATAATGATATTCTAGGAAATTGTGTGCTTCTAATATTATAGCAACAGTTTGGACTCTTTTCTATTCTAACATGACAATGTCTCTGTGTATAAGACAAGGTTCAAAAAGAAAATGATTGATTGAGTCAGTGTGGAAGAACTTGACTGGTCTGCATAAAACCAAGTCCTAATCCCAGTTTAACACCTCTGGTGTGACTGTAAATGCA
Organism: Aspiorhynchus laticeps; assembly: GCA_023376895.1. Taxonomy (NCBI): domain Eukaryota; kingdom Metazoa; phylum Chordata; class Actinopteri; order Cypriniformes; family Cyprinidae; genus Aspiorhynchus; species Aspiorhynchus laticeps. The sequence continues at coordinate 29,354,548 of CM041812.1, forward strand.
GACCTTGAGCCAAAAACTCATCACCAAACACCAATGACTTGTACATATGGGTTCAGTCATTTTAGACACTTCCAAAACTGTTGCAACAGAGATGGAAATACAATTTTTAAATACATGAATTATGTTCCCATCGTTGTTGCCACAGATTTGGAAGTGTATTTTTCTGTTCTAAAGAAGGGGGTGTCCCAATACTTTTGTCTATATAGTGTATGTACAAGTCATTGGTGTTTGGTGATGAGTTTTTGGCTCAAGGTCTGCATTTACAGTCACACCAGAGGTGTTAAACTGGGATTAGGACTTGGTTTTATGCAGACCAGTCAAGTTCTTCCACACTGACTGAATCAATCATTTTCTTTTTGAACCTTGTCTTATACACAGAGACATTGTCATGTTAGAATAGAAAAGAGTCCTGTCCAAACTGTTGCTATAATATTAGAAGCACACAATTTCCTAGAATATCATTATATGCTTAAACATTAAGATTTGTACTCATAGAAATTACTATAGTCAAACCTGTTCATTAGAAGGGGGCGACCCAATACTTTTGGCAATATAGTGTATATATGCATATGTGTGTGCATTGAGCCTATAGAGAATATTTGAACAGTTTATGCATTCCCTGGGAATCGAACCTATAAGCTCGGTTGCAAGCGCATGCTGTACAGTTTGAGCTGCAGCACTGATTTGTGCCTGAGTCAGATTCACACGTTCGTCTGGAAGCACACATGAGCAGTGAAGCGCTGACAGGCCGATCCTCTTGCAGGTATCTGCATGAATACGCCTCCGCTGAACGCCCACACACACATACACACACACATTATCAGCGCCGGACCTGCTAAACCAGCCTCCGAGACACAAACAAAGAGTCAATGATTGTCAGCACCAGCCTGCTGGTGTTTCTTGGGAAATGTCTTGCTGGAGCGTCACTTACGGTCAGCTCTGAGCTGAGGGAGGAGTTGTGCTCCTCGGCACCTCCTCCTGTAAACCGGCGAGTTCTGGTCTGAGACTGAACACAAGAACAACCCAGCCAGCACTGACTTGATCCCTCCAGCGTCAGAGCTGGCTGGGTTTGAGCTCAGCTCAGTTTGTGTTTGTCAGATAGGAATCTTGTCGTTGTATTCACACAATCACAGGGCGGCCTTGAAGTCACAGTTACCCTGATGTGAACTTCCTCTGTTCAGATACGACATGCACAACAGCGAAACTCTGAAAACCACAATGCCGTGTTGCTTCGAGAACATTTGCGCAATCACACACACATGCAAATTTCCCGCAGCGGGGGGTTTGTTGCGGCAGGCGTGTTGAGACGGCTGCAGAGGATCCTGGATGTTCAGTGCGGTCAGATTGTGACGCATGTGAACATGCTTACTGAGTCAATCAGAATTCACACTGATATGAACGAGGCCGCTCTTTAACGGCTGCTTGGGTTAATTATTTATCTGAGATAACCTGTGAGGTCTGGTAACGGAGCGCTAGTCAGTGATGGGCAAACACAGACAGACACACCTGTGTTTATGACACACGGCAGCTGCTGCATGTGAAGAACTCACTCATGAACTTCCTTTACCTATTAAGGTGAGGTGCAGTGTGTGTGAGTGTGTGTGTGTGTGTGTGGTGTGTGTGTGTGACACATCAGCAGGGATTTCCCCACAACACTTCACTAACTGTGTTATATAACTCAACAATCACCATTACTAATGCTCATATACTGACCCGAGGCAGTTAAAGCAGATTGTGTTACTCTTCTGGTACACTGATAAAAATGATTTTGTGCTGAAGTAAATACTACATAAAAACAAATGTAATTTCTACATGAAATTATTTAGTTATTATTTAGAATTTTAAAAAAGGAGTAAATTCTATATTAGTACTCAATTTATGCTTGTAGAAATTTAAATTTGAACTTATAAGTATATTTTACCTGAAATTGTTTGTTATGTTTACAAGGATTATTTAAGTAAATATCAAAGTTATGATACCGTTTTTCCCATCATGCACTGGGGCATGAATAATTAAAAAGGTTACACTTTTCACTGTTTTTGAGTTGTATTTACACTGTTTTATGGTAGCTTTTGAGGTTAGGTTTAGTAACTTACTATTTTGTGACATATGGAGTTCATTTTCTACTCAAAATGACCCATTCATACTCAAACAATAACCACTGATTGTTACCATCATTGTGTATAGTGTACCAAGTATTTATGTCTCTGAGTTCATTTGGGTAATAATTCTATTGAGTGGACATATTATCTTAGAAAGGATAACAAGCTGTCTACTTGTTTATTTATATGTGCATAAGTGAAGCACATGCTTTAATAGCATGGTTATATTTAGTGCTATGTTGTTTGAGTAAAGTTTATAAACCGTGACTAAGTGAAATGTACTTGAAAATTGCTAATTTAACTTAAAATAATTACGTAGAAATTACTCATGAAACTCTAACTGGCCATGTTAAATTTACTTATTTTCTTTGGTAATTTTAAATAAGATAACTAGGATTATTGTGTAGTAAAATATATAAACAAACAGTCAATACAATTTACTGGAAATTCCAAGTAAACTTTACTTGAGATGTTCTAATTAAAGCTACAGTTCCTTGTGTTTAGTTTTTACTTGGGGATTCTATTGAAATTACTCACATTTTCTAAGTGAAAAAAGTTTCCTAACTTTTTTCAAGTAAATCCTACTCCAATTTTTTTTCAGTGTAGATATAATTATGCCTACAGTTTAACTAACTTTTACTAACTTACTAAGCAATATTTCTCCCCTTAAAGGTACAGTATGTAAGTTGTTTATCCAAAAACTATTTGCACAGTGTTATATATTTCATGCAGTTGTGTATTTATGTTAACCCAAACGTTCCCAAGGATTTGTAAATCCAGAGAAATTCCAATTTTAAATAATGACTCGTCCCTGTTCATTGTCGCCGATCAATGACGTGATATCCGCATTATGCCCAGTTTCCGCTTGTAGAAACTATGGCAACACACAGACACAAATGCTGCAGTACAGTTAAACTAAATCAATTACGGCTGTCGCGAATAAAATGAAATGAAAAGTGTTTACCGCAGCATTACATTTAGATTTGCTCAATGTTGCGCCGTGATTTTTTTAAATGCGATTTTAGTGTTGCGCATTATAACCAATCACACACGAGTCTGTTGAGCTTATGAATACAATGGCCAATCAGATGTGTTCAGATGAGTTTTTGTTCACTGCACGCGCTCGCTGACTGAATTCAGCTCTCATCATAGACAACAAAGTGTAGATGTACGTATGATGTAAGAGATTCATTTATAAAACCGTGTATCGACAGCTTTACTGAGTATAAGGGGAGTTTTTTGAGAGTGCTTAAACTCGCGCTAGACTTAAGCAAAGTCTCTTTAAGACAAGTCATGTCACTTGGCGGCCATCTTTGAAAGGCCTCTCGGGCTCCTATCACATTGTATGGGGAAACATCAAATTCTCCAAAACTGTTCACTAAGCTTACGATTAAATTTCATATTTGAAATCACCAATGAAATCGGACAACAACTGTGTCATAAATGTTTCTTTTTCTCAAATAGCTTTATAAAAAGCTTGTTTCTCAGGCTAGATCAGCCAGTGCGCAAGCGCAGTCCTGAGCGCGCGTCTCAGAGCGCTGACTGTTCTACACAGAGCCGTAGTTCACTAACAAGCTAGGCAATATCGCGTTCATAATCACGATATAAACGCGATATTGCCTAGCTTGTCAGTGAACTACGGCTCTGTGTATTAACTGCCGCTCCATTTGAAAGCAGGTGATGGCGATTTAGCGCCAATAACTGAACCGGCTTTACTGACGAGATGCGCATGAGAATCGCACGCGATTAATTGCACAGCCCTACCTAGCAACCACCTAACAACCTAGAAACATTAGCAACCACCCAGAACACCCTAACAACTACCTAACAACCCACAACACCCGAGCAACAACCCAGAAACCTTAGCAACCACTAACAACACCCTAGCAACCACCTAACAACCTAGAAACATTAGCAACCACCCAGAACACCCTAACAACAACCCACAACACCCTAGCAACAACCCAGAAACCTTAGCAACCACTAACAACACTCTAGCAACCACCTAACAACCTAGAAACATTAGCAACCACCCAGAACACCTCAGCAACCACCCAAAACACCCTAGTAACCACCTAATAACAACCCAGACCACCCAAACAACAACCCAGAAATCTTAGCAACCACCAAGAAAACCCTAACATCCACCTAACAACAACCCAGAAACATTGGCAACCACCCTGAATGCCCTAGCAACCATCTAGCAACTTAGCAGCCACTCACAACACCCTAGCAATCAACTAACAACAACCCAAAACCTTAGCAACCACCCAGAATGCCCTAGTTAACATCCAACAACCACTCAGAATGCCCTAGCAACCACACAGAACACCGTAGCAACTACATAAAAACAACCAAGAACACCCTAGCAACCTCCTAATAGCAATCCAGAACACATTAGCTTCCACCTAACAACCCAGAATGTCCTAGCAACCATGTAACAACTTAGAAACTACTAACAACAACTTAGTAACCACCTAACAACCACCAGAACACCCAGCAACCAACTAACATCAACCCACAAACCTTAGCAACCACCTAACAACAACCCAGAAACCTTAGCAATCACCCACAATTCCCTAGCAATAATGTTCCTGTGGCTCAGTGGTAGAGCATTGCGTTAGCAGCGCAAAAGGTTGTGGGTTCGATTCCCAGGGAACACACATAGTGATAAAACATGTATAGCCTGAATGCACTGTAAGTCGCTTTGGATAAAAGCGTCTGCTAAATGCATAAATGTAAATGTAATAATCTTAATAAACACCCATAATGCTCTAACAGCTTAGCTACCACTCACAACACCCTAGTAACCAACCAGAACACCCTAGCAACCCCCTAACAACCACCCAGAAACCTTAGCAACCACCCACAATGCCCTAGCAATAATCTAATAAACACCCAGAATGCTCTAACCTCTAACAGCTTAGCTACCACTCACAACACCCTAGTAACCAACCAGAACACCCTAGCAACCACCTAACAACAACCCAGAACACCCTAGCAACCACCCAGAACATGGACCTGGACCTTAAGATGATAAAAGGATATAAAATAACAAAACCAGCATTAAAGAAAGAACTGAATTCAGGAGATTTCCAGCCGTGTAAACGAGTGACTGTAAAACTTCATGGGCTTTTCTAACATTGTCTAGTTATGAAAAGCTGTAAACTATGTCATTGTGTAGAACATGTGAATGTGTTCATTACACAGATACAGAAGTGGATTTGAGCAGAGCATGATCAGACACATTCATCAGTGTGTGTGTGTGTGTAAGGGTGCGTCTCATATCAAGCGTTGGTTCATGCTGATGGTTGTGGAACTCTGGAATTCCTCTTTCGGTTCAGAACTAGCTGACACACGCAGACTGGAGTTAGCACAAGAGAGTGTGTGTGTGTGTGTGAGAGAGTGAGTGAGTGTGTGTGTGTGGAGTGAGTGAGTGTTTGTCTGTGTGTGTGTGTTGGAGGCGCTTGATTAGCAGAGCGGCAGGGCGTGGGAAGACCTGAGATCTTTGACAGGGACACACTGTGAGATTCTCACCGCTCCCCGCTGAACATCTTCACACTCGCACCATCATCGTGAAACATGGCACTGAATATTCAGCTGTGAAACACACACTCATTCAGCAGACAGATGAAGGAGAACACGAGGCCTTGGGCGGGAAGCTCATCAGATTAACTATATTCACACTGATTCACACTAGCGTTATGAGGCGTCACTGAATGAGAAAACCTAACCAGGAAAAGTTTTGAATGATGGAATTGTGCATGACATATTTAAACAACTTTTATTGAGCGTTCCCTGCTTTTGTTCAAATGTTTTGTTGCGTGTTTATCAGAGTGGTAAATATAATATAACTCAGTCCTTAATTTAATTTAAACTTAAATTATGAAATAAGAAACGGCACCAAAACTGTAATAAAATGATTTAAATGTTAATAACAACATTCCAAATATTTGTATTTAAATGGCTTTCATTGAGGTTTCATTGCTTTTATTAAAATGTAGTATTTTCTGAACTACAATCCAGTCAATTTTTTCAATAGAAAATGATCGCTTTGTTTTAAAAAATTATAAAACACTTCTATAATAAGAAATGATACAATTTTGTAATAAAACTAAAGTATCTGTCTTTATTTTCGTTTGAGGTTTCACTGCTTTTGTTCAAATATAATATTTGCTAAAGGTCCATTTTTAATATAAAATTAAAATTATTTAAACAAATTATAATATTCCTATAATAAATTATGTAATACGAAATGGCAAAATACAATGATTTAAATATTTTAATAATAAAATAGCCAAGAATATATCACTTTCAGTTTTATTTAAGAAGGACTTGTTAGTTGCTGCTTCTTGTAATTGATGGTTGTGGCGCCACCACGTGTTCAAACTCAGAAACACAATTCACTTAAACTAAATAAAGACATTCACATCACACCAACATAAAACATCACATCTTTAATGCAAAAATGCAAACCAGTGTACAGTGCTTTCTTCACGTGTAGAGGTTGCTCTGAAGCTCGCCGACTCGAGTGATCTTCTGCAGCACGTCTGTCCTGGGACTCGGATCCAGCTGGAATCAAGAGACAGAGCCTGAGTCCCGTGAGACGTGAAGCAGTGAAGCTCAGAGAAGCTCACACTCACCTTCAGCACTGCGCTCAAAGCCGCTCTGTACGTCTGCATGCTGAGAGAGTCCGGCTGCAGAACATCACTGTAGCACTGATAGAGAACAGCTGCGATCCGCTGAACCTGACAGTGACTGAGCACTGCACAAACATACACACAGATACACACATACACACACACACACACACAGATACACACACACACACACACACACACACAAACACACAGATACACACATATACACACACACACACACAGATACACACATAAACACACATACACACACACAACACACAACACACACACAACACACACACACACACATCACACACACATACACACACACGATACACACACACACACACACACAACACACAGATAAACACATATACACACACACAATACACACACAACACACACACACACACACACACACACACACACACACACAGATAAACACATACACACGCACATATACACACACACACACACACACACACAGATACACAGATACACAGATACACACACACACACACACACACACACACACACACACAAACACACAGAGATACACAGACACACATGGTATTCATTTAGTAGTTATTGATTACTTTTGTCTATCTTTTGTTAATAAAATCTATTTTATTACACTTGTGTTGATAATGCAGTAAAGGTTCTACAAGTTAGATCTCCCACCAGTCTTTCTTACGTGATGTACTCATAACCACACCTTAAGTGACACGTGATCCAAAAATCATAACGTCATCTGTGACTCGAGTACCCATCACTACACTATTTCGCCCCTTGTTCGACGAAAGCAAAATTCACTACACTCCGTATATGGAATAACCATTTTATAAAAGCAATAAGCCCCGTGAAGCCGTGGTTTACAGTGAATATATAACCGCTAAAGGAGTTTTAGCTGTTATAAACGCCCCTTAGCTGTTATAAATTCACTGTAAACCACAGCTTCTTGGGGCTTATTGTTTTATTATAAATGATTAAATAAGTGATCTGTAGTGTGTGAGTGATCATCAGTACCTGCCGCAGCCAATCCGGTGCTGATGTTGGGCTGCTCGAGGGCCGGACTCGCGACGGGGCCCGTGTGTGCGCTGGTCCTCAGAGAGCGCAGGAAGGGCACACTGCTCTCACTCAGGTAGTCTGATGTCTTATATTCGGCTACACTGCAGTCAGAGAGAACGGTCACTGTCAGATCCCTCGTCTGAACGCAGCCCAACACCTGCAGATGAACACCACATGTGTGAGCCACTGATCCATCATGCTCAGATGACTAATCGCTCTCTCTGTGTTAGTGCTTCACCTTCTCTGTCCACTGGAACTGCTGATCTTCAGCCACGTAACAGGAGCACTGGCATATCAGCACCTGCATGCATTCAACACACTCAGTCTATCAGCACAGCTTTTGTGTTTCTTTCTGGAGCTGATCTGAGCTCACACACCTCACACACAGCCAATATGTGACCCTGGACCACAAAACCAGTCATAAGGAGATTTATACATCATCATAAATAAGCTTTCCATTGATGTATGGTTTGTTATGATAGGACAATATTTGGCTGAGATACAACTATTTGAGAATCTGGAATCTGAGGGAGCAAAAAAAACTAAATGTTGAGAAAATCTCCTTTAAAGTTGTCCTCCAAATGAAGTTCTTAGCAATGCATATTACTAATCAAAAATTAAGTTTTGATATTTATGGTAGGAAATTTACAAAATATCTTCATGGAACATGATCTTTACTTAATATCCTAATGATTTTTTGCATAAAAGAAAAATGTATAATTATGATAATTACAATGTATTGTTGGCTATTGCTACAAATATACCTGTGTTACTTATGATTGCTTTTGTGCTCCAGGGTCACATTTATTCAGAAATAACATTGCAGTAGTCTTAAGCCCTATTCGGACAGGACTAGTTTTCTAAAGTACGTTTGAGTTTCGATTCTTATCACCCGATGTCTACGATTTTCATGTATGGATTCGGACGGGACTAACATCTCCATGTTTATTACAGAGGTGGGAGGGTCTGTTTTGTTGCAGAGGTCACACGCACTGTATGAATGCATGATGTATTGTCATTCAGATTGATACTATAACCACAGCTTTACTACAAATACCATGGTGAAGCTATGGCTAGTATAGCAAAACAATGGTTAATGTGTGGTTACTTTAGTTGAACTATTTAATTTTTTTATTTATTTGTAGTAAAACCATGTTTAATTTTCATAAAGGTACTTATGTAATTAAAACATTATGTAATTGAGTGCAGATATGAACGTGAGTAATCTTAGCTGACGCTGATATTACAGAAGCCACTCTTAACGGTTTAAGTTATCTGGCTCTTGATTTTATTATTGTAATTTTTTTTATTTCTTTGCCGGGAGGAAAACATTAAAAATGCACGCGGTAAGAGCGTCTACGGTAATTCATGTTGGCCAAAACACACAAGGAAACACGTTGATAAAAAATATCGTCGGCAATCACAGATGTTCGCATTCGGACAGGATTAGTTTTCTCAGAGGATCACTGAGTTTTATGAAAAACAGTAGGTAATTTGTTCTGGAATTATTACAAAAAAACAGACGTGGCAGATTAAAATGGCAAAGTACATCTGTGAAACACAAAACACACTAACGACTAAATCTAGTCCCGTCCGAATAGGGTAGGGCTGTCAAAATCTCTGAAAAACTATATTCGAATTTTGTACTTAAATATTATCAATATTCAAATTATATTCGAATTTAAAAGGCATAATTTCAGTTAGGGGGACAAAGCTTTTAGTTTCTCTCCTGAGGCCGCAAGAGGGTGCATCGAGCAAAATATTACTAATGTACGTTTATTCAAAGCAATAAAATGACATGACTATATGTGGAAAAAAGGGCATAATGTTTATAAACCAATTATAATTAAGTTGCTTAAACAACTATAAACAAAACAGCATCATGTATGTATGTATAATTTAATACAAAGGGCTGAAAACCAATCACAAAGAGCACTTTTTAATTTAAAAACATGAGATGCAGAGGGATGGGGAAAAACTGCCATAAAGTCTCGAGACATGTTTTTTTAAAAGTTAAACTTGCATTATTTTACATGGCTTTCTAAACATGCGTCTCTCTTGTGTGAGACACGAGTGCAACGGTGATAGATGTCCCTCTAGAAAATGTGATAAATATGCATTCTGTGTGAACGGCTTGTTTCAGTTTTGACGTAAACAAGATCTCTGCATTGATGTTGTTTTTCTGCAGTATTTTGAATGAACAACGCAGCAGCGCCGCATCTGGCTTTAACTGGATAGACAAAAAAAAAAGCATTCTAATGTAACGACACTCACATCGTCATCGCATCTCGTGCACCACTCATAAGGCTGCCTGATGCACACCTAAAATTCAAATGCAACGTTTTTGCATTTAAATGTGATTTTTTTTATTTTAAATTCGACAAATATTCGAAATTTGAAAAAAAAAGACAGCCCTAGAATAGGGCTTTAGTTATAGATAATAAATGAATGCTGTTCCTCACCGACGGGCTGTGCTTCTGCTGGTACAGGACACAGGACGGCTCTCCGGGGCCCGGGGCCGTGTCAGGTCGTCCAGATCCGTGGCTCCGCTCATTCCACAGCGAGACCCACGCGACCGCCGTCCAGTCGCCGGAGCTCAGCACATACGCAGAGATGAACCCTGAAACACACAGAGCGGCGGCTCAGACCAGGTCTGCGGCGTCTAGAGTCAATCTGACTCTGCTGCAGCCTAGAATTAAACTGCTGGTTTCATCTGGCCAGAGGAGAACGACACACTACTTCCCTGTTTAATACTGTAAAGCTGCTCTGACACAATCTGCACTGTAAGAAGCGCTATATAAATAATGGTGACTTGACTTGAGTCTGACGGCTCACCGGTGGCATTCGGACCCACTGATGATCAGCTGACACAAGATCCGCCGTCTGTAGCGATCCAAATAACGGTACTGACCTTGAGTCTGACGGCAACCTGTGGCATTCGGACCCACAGCGATGATCAGATCTGAACACGGCACAGATCCGCCGTCTGTCTGCACGAGCCAATGAACATCAACAGACCTGAATATTAATCTGATCAGACAAACTACAGCAAACTTTATATATAGTACATACAATTTTTATCATTAAAGAAATACATTTATTACACATTTTAAAATATTTATTATTTGATCCAAAATACAGCGAAAGCAGTAATATTGTAAAATATTTTTCATTTCAAATAACATGCTTTCTATTTGAATACATTTTAATATTAATTTATTTCTGTTATGATCACAATTTTAAAACATTAGTCCAGTCTTCAGTGTCACATGATCTTCATGAATAAATCAATATGCTGATATTCTGCTCAAGAAAAATTTTTGATTATTATCATCAACTTTAAAACATTGGAGTACATTTTTTTCAGGATTCTGTGATGGGGGGAATTATCCAAAGATCAGCTTTTATTTGCAAGAAAAGTTTTTGTAACAATAATAAACTAAGACATTTATAATGTTAAAAATTTGGTTAGGAAGGCTGATTATTGAATTAATACTTTTATTAAGAACCTTGCTTTCAATTGTTTAAAGTATGATAAAGACATTTATAATGTTTAACAGATTTCATATCAGATAAATTTTTTCTGAACTTTCTATTGATCAAAGAAACCTTCTAGTCAGCTGTTTAAAACATTAATCACAGAAATAAATTTTTTGAACATAAGATCAGCATATTAATACAGATTTCTGAAGATAAAATGACACTTATACTGCAGTAATGATGCTGAAAATTTGGTTTATAAAAAAATTATGTTAAATTTTTCAAATAGAAAACAGTTAATATTTAACTAGTTCAAAAATTTTCGAATTTTAAAATTTTCCTGTATTTTGGATCAAATAAATGCAGTCTTGATGCGCAGAAGAGACTTCTTTATAAACATTAAAAATCTTACTGTTCAAAACCTTTTGACTGGTAAAAATACTCAACTTATATACACTATAACCAATTTTATATTGTCCAACCAATGTTATTTCCAACGTGATAATATAATCGAACTAATAACGTGCTATACACAGCATCAGAATCACGTGATCAACACACAGCATCAGAATCACGTGATCAACACACAGCATCAGAGTCACGTGATCAACACGCAGCATCAGAGTCACGTGATCAACACACAGCATCAGAGTCACGTGATCAACACACAGCATCAGAAACTGAAAGAGAAAGATCCCTGCGATTATTCCGTCTCTAATAGAGCTGATGAAGACTTTATCTCAAATGTTACTGACTGACTCTGTTCATTACATTATGAATAAATATGACGCATGATTTCACCTCTTCTCCTCTATTTCGCGACGGATCTGCTCATCCTCCTCGTTTTCATTCGTCATATCATCATACTCATCCTCTTCAACAGCTCTCGAGTACACCGATAAAACTTCACCGAAAAATGTGGCCATATTAGACGATTTATGAGATTAAATCACTCGATATAACTCAAAGGTGCTGTGTAACGATCGCTGCTTCGTTATTAGCACGACACACACCGGAAGTACTGGCTGCAGCTTTAAGGCAGAGGACTTTTATTTTGTTTAGAGTTTTAATCTGTGTGGAAAGAAAGAAAGAAAAAAAGAAAGAAAGAAATATTTTGAGTAAAATTTGTGAGTGTTGAATCACAGTTACAAAAAAAAAAAATTCAGTGTTGTGGAGTAACTACATGTTACGGAATTACGTATTTTAATGACAAAATAAATGTAACCAGTCACAGTTACTGAGGAAAAAATGTGTAATTAAATTACAGTTACTTATTAAATGTTAACGATTACAAAGGGAGTTACATCAAATATTTTCACACACATACAGATATTTTATTTTTTTCATAAATTGCAGACTGCTCTAAAATATAAGACAGCAATGTTTCAGGAGTTTAGGACACATGATTATTTGATAACTTGTTTTATTGCCTATTTGGGTTTATGTATATGCTTTATTTTTTAAGACAAACTTTTTTTTCCAAGGCATTATTAGACGCCAGTGTCATAACTATGCAAAAAATTTGATTTCAAAAACAGTATCATAGCTATTAAACTATATCTGGTTATGGTTTTAGATCTGTATTTAACCTTAGAACGATCTCAAAATAAAAATATGTGCTAGACTCTGATTTTATGGTGGCTGTGCTATAAAATTAAATGATTATAATCTTAATTCAAGTGAAGAAGGATTCTGAAAGTCTGACAGTAATCATGTAATATTAACCCTGTCTGCTTTACGTGTTTGAAAAGGATTAACAGTTGAAAACATTAGAAATATAGAAAAGAAATCATTATCAAGTGTAATCAGTTACATTACTTCATTGAAGTAACTGAAATCATTACATTACTTATTACAAACCTATTACATGTCCAAAGTAACCTTCCCAACACTGTATATATCATACTAGAATATTTACAGGTTAGTGCAATCTCTCCTCACAGATATCAGATAATCACCTGCAGACCCTGTGGGGAAAAAACAGGTCATAGGCCCTACTAGTTAATTAGTCAAACTAGTTAATCGGTCAAAGATGTGTTTTGGAACATGGTTAACCAGTTCTTTTCTTTAGACACTTACTAGTGCTGGGAATGAAACAGACATACAGATAATATTTAACAGAGCAGCTGCTGACAAACACATCCAATTACATGTACGGTTAATGAGAATGAGAGAGAGAGAGAGAGAGAGAGAGAGAGAGAGAGAGAGAGAGAGAGAGAGAGAGAGAGAGAGACTCATGGAGAATAAAGCAGGAATTGTGACAGAGGTTTGTGGTGAGAAAGGATGACATCTAACTTCACATTGGACACACAGCTTTGAATCAAAAGGAATATATACAGAAGCAGAGCCAGACACTGTAAACATCAGGTGCTTAGCCCAAATCTAGCTGGTCCAGGGACATTTTTGTCCTCAATTATGTAATTGTTCTGTCTTTCTCAGACCACAACGCAACACATTTTGAGGATGCCAAATTTTAACTCCTGCTTAAAGTCCTCGGGAGTATGAAGTTACACATTACTGATTGCAACAGAGTAGACAGGAATCCAGAGGTGTAAAGTACTGGAGTAAATGTAACTAATTACTGTACTTGAGTATCTTTTTGGATACTTTGTAGTTGTACTGAGTGTCACACTTTTACTCTTTACTCCACTACATTTGTAATGAGTGTTGCAGCAGTAACACATTACATTTTGCGTGGTACCTAGCTTTTCTGCAGAAAACACTCTTACATATTCAAAGGTATCTGTTAAACTGCCCAAGTTAAAGATTGGGGATGTATATATTGGAGACAAAAAATGTAATAACAAAGTAATAGAGAATGTATTAAAATATAAGTTATTTTCAGATTTCAATACACCTTCAAAATTAAAACAATTTGAAAATGAAATATTAAAAACAAATTCTGTAATTATCTTAAATGCCAATTCTACCTAAAATGAAGGATATTAGTTTAGGATTATTAATTAATGTGTATCCCGCTGCTGAAGTTTTACGCAAAAGATTCTGTTTTGAGGTAGATCCTTGTGATTTTTTGTTTAGAAGAGCCTGAAACCATTGAACATTTATTTTTTTCTTGTCGTAACATTGAAATTCTGGCAGGATCTTTTCAGTTGGTTAAATATTGATATCAACACTGATATTCCATCACTAAATATGTTCAGGTTTTGGTTTATGCAGATGGTCTTTCGAAAAAGATGTCATACATGTTAAACATTATTATTACAATGGGTAAATATCATGTACACAAAAGTAAGTGGAATAACAGTAAACCCTCTTTAAATTACTTTAAAAATGAATGTAAAAAATACTTAGAATCTTTAAAACACTTATCCAAAGATAACCAATCCCTTGGGGAATTGTATAAATCCATATATGAGTCTTTTTCCTTCTAAGTTGGGTAAGATTTTGTACCTGTATTTATGTATTTATTTATTTTTCTCTCCTTGCATCCCCTCTAAAATGTTTAACGAATGTTCTTTTTGTTTGTTGTTATTGTATGTAAAGATATCTTATATACTAATATTATACACACACATGGACATTTATGTATGATGGAGATGTGATTGGAAAAGTGTATACTTTGTAATAGGCATTTTATTGTTCCCTATTTGAGTTTGTAAATTGATATTGTTCAAAAAAAAAAAAAGCTTTTCTGCAGCAGTTTATTTCTGCTTCAAAAGATGTGATATCGCCAACTACAGGGCACTGAAAGTACTGTATCTTGTGTGTTTTGCCCTTACTCACCCAAACTTGACAACAAGGCTACTTTACATGAATGTGAGCTCCTTAGCAAGTAGTTGTGAATCACATGTGTTTTATATATAAGGACATAACTGTAACTGAGGCCAAAACCAGCACATCCGTAAAGAAAAGGACTCATACTCATTCACTTACCTGACCTACCACTTGAAGCAAACATCCATCCCTTCTTAAAAGTCTGTTAACAGAGAGCTGCCTGATGTGCCGTTTAATTAAGCTGACTGCTGTAGCCTACATCCAGTGCTCTCCCTTTATTTTTAATTTGTATATAACGTTACTACGGAAGTTCTAAGCGGCCATGCATTATTATTTTTTTCCTTCTCGTTTTCTCGTGATCACGACTTAATTTTCTCGTGATCTCGACATAACAAAAGTTGTTTTGTCGTTATCACGACTTATTTTTCTCGTAATCTCCTCATAACAAAGTTTGTTCTCTAAGTTACACAACTGCGCCAACAGGTACAGTATAGAACTACTGATGGGGAGTTGTATACTGTATATCCACTATACTGTACGCGTTTGGGACAGAGGACCTTCTTCGTGATCGCTATAGTTTGTGCAGTTCATTACTGACATTTAATTAACTTATACATTTTAAATTCTTGAATAAATATGATCATTTTGCTTGAAATTGTATCTGATATCTTAAGTTATTAGCCTACTGCTGCACGACTCATCACAGTTTCTCATTTAGGCTACAACGACGTATTTGTAATGTGCATCTTTATTTTTTTTATCTTTATCGATAATAAATGCATATTAATAAGCAATGTGATTTACATGTGTGTATTTTAGTTCAATGATGTTATACAGTGTTGTAGCCTAATTTTTTGTATTTTCTGCATTTCCACACACACACATAACAGCATCCACGCTTAACGCACATGATATCACAGCCTGACTAATAAAAACCACAAACAAATTATTATAATGTATTATTATATATTATTTTATTTCAAACGAACGAGAAAAAATGAAATGAGTTTAATCCAAGCATTTTACGATATTTAGAATAGGCTAGCTCTTCTTTGCATTCTTCTAAGGCGCTCCGCCTGCGCTTGCGGTGTTAATGCTTGTTGTTTGACCATTTAAACATGTTAATTACACAAATAAAATTTTGTATACGTTATTTCTAAGTGAAGCAACATATTTGCTGAACAAGATAAAGGTTAAGCATTTTAGAATGTTCCTGTCAAGGTTCGTTACTATAGCAACAGTAGACTCATGGTGCATTGTTTTAAAAATCAAACAATCATTGTTTAAAAGAACCACTTTTGTTATGTCGAAATCACGAGAAAATTAAGTCGTGATCACGAGAAAACGAGAAGGAAAAAAATAATAATGCATGGCCGCTTAGAACTTCCGTACGTTACACTGTTTGAATGACAGCTTGGTAAATCTGTTGGCGATCAAATATTCAATATCGCTATCATAAGTAACTTCGTACATTATCAGCTCAGCAGGAGACGTTCAAACTAATATCAAGTAATTTACGTCTCTATAATGATTGGTTATACCAGAAGGGACGCTAGCCTTGCGAGGTTTCTTTTCTCAACACTCCTCAGCGCTGAAAGTGAACGCTCGATGCTGATTGGCTATTTGTTCTTACCAACGGAGGCACGATCACTTAGCGGTTGTAATTACATCAGCAGATTCGGCACATTCGCGTTTCGCGATAGAAAAGCGGCGCGTTCCAACTTCAGTAGCATGTTATGATATTACAGCTGTGAAATTACAAACAAAAAATATACATTTTGAGACATGAACTGAAATGAATTGTGAATTGTATTAACATTAAATCGTCCCCCTCCTCCCATTTTCACCTCAAAATTTGACGAGCCGCCACTGGTCAGGACACTAAAGAGATCAGCATTACATTCGCTATGATCAGAGATCAGTAGAGTTTGAGCAGTGAGTCTGATCTGAGATCAGTCTGTTCTGAGTTCTGAAGTGTATTCGGTACATTCGAATTGAGATCAGTGAGTGATCTGAGATCAGTAGAGTGTGTTCGGTTCGTTAGCGCTGTCTCCGGTGAGTCTGATCTGAGATCAGTAGAGTGTGTTCGGTTCGTCAGCGCTGTCTCCGGTGAGTCTGATCTGAGATCAGTAGAGTGTGTTCGGTTCGTTAGCGCTGTCTCGGTGAGTCTGATCTGAGATCAGTAGAGTGTGTTCGGTTCGTCAGCGCTGTCTCCGGTGAGTCTGATCTGAGATCAGTAGAGTGTGTTCGGTTCGTCAGCGCTGTCTCCGGTGAGTCTGATCTGAGATCAGTAGAGTGTGTTCGGTTCGTTAGCGCTGTCTCCGGTGAGTCTGATCTGAGATCAGTAGAGTGTGTTCGGTTCGTCAGCGCTGTCTCCGGTGAGTCTGATCTGAGATCAGTAGAGTGTGTTCGGTTCGTCAGCGCTGTCTCCGGTGAGTCTGATCTGAGATCAGTAGAGTGTGTTCGGTTCGTTAGCGCTGTCTCCGGTGAGTCTGATCTGAGATCAGTAGAGTGTGTTCGGTTCGTTAGCGCTGTCTCCGGTGAGTCTGATCTGAGATCAGTAGAGTGTGTTCGGTTCGTCAGCGCTGTCTCCGGTGAGTCTGATCTGAGATCAGTAGAGTGTGTTCGGTTCGTCAGCGCTGTCTCCGGTGAGTCTGATCTGAGATCAGTAGAGTGTGTTCGGTTCGTCAGCGCTGTCTCCGGTGAGTCTGATCTGAGATCAGTAGAGTGTGTTCGGTTCGTTAGCGCTGTCTCCGGTGAGTCTGATCTGAGATCAGTAGAGTGTGTTCGGTTCGTTAGCGCTGTCTCCGGTGAGTCTGATCTGAGATCAGTAGAGTGTGTTCGGTTCGTCAGCGCTGTCTCCGGTGAGTCTGATCTGAGATCAGTAGAGTGTGCTCGGTTCGTCAGCGCTGTCTCCGGTGAGTCTGATCTGAGATCAGTAGAGTGTGTTCGGTTCGTCAGCGCTGTCTCCGGTGAGTCTGATCTGAGATCAGTAGAGTGTGCTCGGTTCGTTAGCGCTGTCTCCGGTGAGTCTGATCTGAGATCAGTAGAGTGTGCTCGGTTCGTTAGCGCTGTCTCCGGTGAGTCTGATCTGAGATCAGTAGAGTGTGTTCGGTTCGTTAGCGCTGTCTCCGGTGAGTCTGATCTGAGATCAGTAGAGTGTGCTCGGTTCGTCAGCGCTGTCTCCGGTGAGTCTGATCTGAGATCAGTAGAGTGTGTTCGGTTCGTCAGCGCTGTCTCCGGTGAGTCTGATCTGAGATCAGTAGAGTGTGTTCGGTTCGTCAGCGCTGTCTCCGGTGAGTCTGATCTGAGATCAGTAGAGTGTGTTCGGTTCGTTAGCGCTGTCTCCGGTGAGTGATCTGAGATCAGTAGAGTGTGTTCGGTTCGTCAGCGCTGTCTCCGGTGAGTCTGATCTGAGATCAGTAGAGTGTGTTCGGTTCGTCAGCGCTGTCTCCGGTGAGTCTGATCTGAGATCAGTAGAGTGTGTTCGGTTCGTCAGCGCTGTCTCCGGTGAGTCTGATCTGAGATCAGTAGAGTGTGTTCGGTTCGTCAGCGCTGTCTCCGGTGAGTCTGATCTGAGATCAGCGCGAGACTCCTTCAGTCTGATGCTGTAAACAAACGCGGAGGCTCCGATACTCGGACGATATTTATGAAATCTAAAGGATGGAAATAAGGCTTCCGATTTTCACACACAATCATGTTTTTTTGTGTGTCTCTGCGGTGTTTGTTTACGCTAGTAAGTTTTATTTGTATTTCTCTGAGGTGTTTTGATCTCATGATCTGTGAGCGTTAGCGGAGCTGCATGCTAACCTGCTAGCTTCCGGTAACGTTATTATCTGTGATTTTACATTAATAGCACATAAACTGAAACTATAAGGAACAGCTCTTGTGTTGTATTAATTTCATGTTCTGAAGCAGGTGATTTAATTAAATGCAGTGTGCGAGTGTTTAATGTGTTTCTCAGGTCGGGAAGTTTAGCTCGTATTGTTCTGTTAGCACATTAGCCTCCCTCTTTATCACATTATATCATATTTACTCACGAAAATAACTTCCGAGCAATTAATAACTTATAGCCATAGCTTATATTTTCTTTTATTTGTTTAATTATCACGTACTCCTGTTATTGTAAATGTTTAATAGTTAATTTAATCTGAATTATAAGCCTTTAACAAACATAAAAGACGAACAATAAAGACAAATCATCAGCATCTGAATTCATTATTAATTGTTTTATTTCTTATTTTAAGAAATGGTATAAATCCTTAAATGACATCTATTACATGCTCTGTTAAATAGTGTCCTGTATGTCTGTATTTAAAGGGAGAAAACTAACTAAAGTACATAGTAATACTATGGTATTGATTGAGGAAGTCATGTCTGTTTTACTATGGTAATCTTTCATGCTATATAAGCAGAATTAAAGCACCGCAGTGTTATTTCTGTGTCTGTAATGCTGTTCTGTGATTCTGTATGTGGATGTCTGACTGATGTATTCCTGTGTTTCAGGCGTGTTTGGTGTGTCAGCGATAGACGTGTACACTCCAGACGAGGTGTTTGTTGAGAACGGGACCACAGCCACTCTGTCCTGTAGTTTCAAGTCTAGAGAGGTGATCAGTAGTTTAGCGTCAGTGGTGTGGTCTTTCCTTGCGGAGGGAGAAACAGGACAGCCCACTTCAGTAAGAGTCCTTCATCTCCACTGCACTGATGTTCATGTATGATATCAGTCAGCATGTGATCATCATGTATGTTTTTCCTCCGCAGTTCTTCTATTACTCTGGTGGGAAGCCATTTCAAGGTACGCTGCCACAGTTTAAGTCTCGTGTGGAATGGGCCGGAGACATGAACAAGAAGGACGTGTCGATCCGTGTGATCGAGATGCAGTTCAAGGACAACGGGACGTTCAGCTGCGACGTGAAGAATCCTCCAGACATCTCCGGACAGGTGTCCATCATTAAAGTCAGAGTGGTCATGAAAGGTGAGCATCATCATCTGAAACATCCTGCGACTTATATGTGACCCTGGGCCACAAAACCAGTCATAAGGGTCAACTTTTCAAAATTGAGATTTATACATCATCTGAAAGCTGAATAAATAAGCTTTCCATTAATGTACAGTTGTGCTCATAAGATTACATACCCTCTGCAGAATGTGAAAAATGTTAATAATTGAAACAAAATAAGAGGGATCATAAAAATTGCATGTTATTTTTTATTTAGTACTGTCCTGAATAAGCTATTTCACATAACAGATGTTTACATATACTCCACAAGACAAAATAATAACCGAATTTATAAAAATTACCCCATTCAAAAGTTTACATTCCCTTGAATCTTAATACTATGTGTCATTTCCTAGATGATCCACAACTCTCTTTATATTTTGTGATAGTTGTTCATGAGTCCTTCGTTGGTCCTGAGCAGTTCAACTGCCTGCTGTTCTTCAGAAAAATCCTCCAGTTCCTGCACATTCTTTGGTTTTCCATCATTTTCTGCATATTTTAACTCTTTCCAACATTGACTGTATGATTTTGAAATCCATCTTTTAACACTGAGGGCATACACTCATACACAACTATTACAAAAGGTGAAAACATGTACTGATGCTCAAGAAGGCAACACAATGCATTAAGAGCCGGGGGGTGAAAACTTTTGAACAGGATGATGATGTGTAAATTCTTCTCATTTTGATTAACTATCATATTTTTAATTTAGTACTAGACTTCAGAAGCTACATAAATACTTACGTTTCCCAGAAGACAAAATAAGTACAATTTACCCTGATCATGCAATTCAAAATGTTTACACCCCCCCGGCTCTTAATGCATTGTGTTGCCTTCTTGAGCATCAGTACATGTTTTCACCTTTTGTAATAGTTGTGTATGAGTCCCTCAATTGTCCTCAGTGTGAAAAGATGGATCTCAAAATCATACAGTCAATGTTGGAAAGGGTTCAAATATGCAGAAGATGCTGGAAAACCAAAGAATGTGCAGGAGCTGGAGGATTTTTCTGAAGAAAAGGCAGTTGAACTGCTCAGGACCAATGATCACAAAACAGAAAGACAGTCGTGGATCATCCAGGAAATGACACATAGTATTAAGATTCAAGGGAATGTACATTTTTGAATGGGGTCATTTTAATAAATTCAGTTATTATTTTGTCTTGTGGCGTATATATAAACATCTGTTATGTGAAATAGCTTATTCAGGACAGTACTAAATAAAAAAAAAACATGCAATTTTCTTGATCCCTCTTATTTTGTTTCAATTATTAACATTTTGCACATTCTGCAAGGGGTATGTAAACTTATGTGCACAAATGTATGGTTTGTTAGAATAGGACATGATCATGTTTCTCTGTGTTCAGAGGCTCTTCCTCAGACCAGTGCGGCGGTGATCGTGGGTGGCGTGATCGGAGCCGTGATCGGCATCATCATCATCGCTGTGGTCACGTACCTGATCATCAGACGACAGGAGCCCAATCACGACTACGAAGGGTACGTGTCCGTATCTGATGAACCGTGTGTGTAGGTAGTAGGGCTGCAATCGTGGATCGATTCTGAGATCTTCAGAATGCATCACGATTTTCTCTGGAATGGATTCTGAGTGTAGATTTTAACAGCAGATGGCGCTCTACTCTAGTTTTTATCCACACACTCAAATGCTGATGAAGAAGAGCGCTTGTGCATTCAGCTGAGTCTGTAATCTCACCTCGGCTCAGAATGCTTTTATGACGCCAGATTAATGTAAACACAGCACACTGTGAACACTCTTGTAATTCGCTTCAACCTTTTTGAATTTTATGATTATTTTAGGTTCAAGTGTGTGTAAGGATTTGGAAACAAGCAGAGTACGGCTGTTTCTAAAGCATTCAGCACCATCTGATGTTCAAAACTAAGCTCAGAATCGACTCGAGAAAGAATCGTCATGAATTCAGAAAATCTCAGAATCGATACTGAATCATTTCTCGATTCGCGATGCATCGATTTATTTTCCCAGCCCTAGTAGGTAGTGGTGGTGTGGTTTAACCGGTTAACTCTTGTGTGCATGGAGCATGACGTCTGATCTGACACTAAACCAGACTCTGTGTGTTGGTGTGAACACAACTCACTGTCTGAACGGTCTTACTGAGCGCAGGTGAAGGTTTAGTGTTGAGTTTAACCCTGAACAGATGAATCTCACATCTCCAGCTCATATTTCACCACAGAACAAAGCAGAACAAAATAATTCAAGCTGATTTGAGGACCATAAATATATTTTGGTAACACTTTACAATAGGCTTTCATTTGTTAACATTAGTTACCTACATTAGTTAACATGAACTAACATGAAAAAAATACTTCTAAGCAATTATTAGTCTTAGTTAATGTTAATTTTGATATTTACTAATACATTATTAATAACAAAATTTATACCTGATTATTATTTTAATGTTAACATTAACTGACAATGGACAGTTGTATTTTAGTTAAATAATGTTAGCAACGTTTAATACATACAGTAAAAATGTATTCCTCTTTAATGTTAGTTAAACTGATGTTAACTAATGAGAGCTTATTGTAAAGTGTTATCAAGTTTTTCAGTGTGACATTATCATGAGAATCAACACTTTTTTCCTTAAACTGTCAGTACTTTAATGTGTAAAAAACAAAATATTATTTACATTCTAAAGTTTTTATTAGTGGTCAATTTATAATGATTTAAATAAGACAGCTTTATTATTATAATAAGCAGTATTATT
>CM041812.1:29382308-29509808 GCA_023376895.1 Aspiorhynchus laticeps
TACTCAATTTCCTTTTTATTGAAAGAAATGAAAGTATAATTAATGTAATTTGTTTTTAAAGATTTTATTAACTATAAAACTTTTGCAGTTATGCTAGTTCAGAAGGGAAACTTTGTTGTCAGTTGACAGAAATATTACCCAACAATGTAAACCATCTCAATTGCATTGTCTGTAAATTTGCAACAAACAAATGTACAGAAGTCCTTTTTTTTATTAGTGGCCTACAGAACATTCTCAAAACAACCTAAGAGGACAGTTAATAAGGGCTTATTAAAAAAAAATAATATATATATATATATATATTCCAAATGGTACCATAAAATAACCTTGTATCTGCAGGATTTTCAAAATCAATTGTAAGACCTTTAAAGACCTTTTTCAGATCTGCACTTCACATTTCAGCCTTTAAACAATTTTTAAGAAAAGGGATGAGTCAAAAATATCAATTAATTATTATATTAAATAACATATATCTTATTTATGTTATCGATCCACTAGTTCACATTTAAAAATATGTAGCAAAAAAAGCTGACGGGCTTATTGAAAATGCATATTCATTCTCTGGCAGCAGGTTTCACTTTCAGAACGGCAGAATATACCGGTTTCCCCCGCTCACCACAGAACACAACAAAGCAGCAGAGCCTGACTTTGAAACGTGCAGCTCATATTTATTCAGTGAAATCATAGCCTTTTGAAGTTTAATCGTCATATTAATCCATATAGCAATTCTTGTCTTTCCGTCCCCAAATTTAAGACCTCTTATAATTTAGACTTTTTGAAACATTTAGAAGTTTTCATGGCCATAAATTAAAACAAATAAACTGAAGGCTTTTTAAGGATCCGCAGAAAACCTAGAACATATTTCAGTGCAAACATTTCTGTCATGCATTTGGTAAAAAGGCTTTGTTTACTATGCATTTTACTTTTGAAATTTGAGGCAAGTGCAACTCTGGCGTCCCCGTTGTCTGTGAGCAGTGGTGTGATGGCGATTTAAATAAAAATACAGATTTCCAAACATATAGGCATCCCATTGAACTTGTTAAAAAAGATAATCCATTAACCATCTTGACTGGAAAATACCGTTTTCATGGTCTGTTTTCATTTATTATTTGCTAACATTAGTGAATATTTACACTGCGCTGAAATTAATACGGGGAGCAGCTGGAAACTAGCGACCTCTCCTGGTTGGAGATAGTATTAACATCATAAACTGAAAGCAATCTTTACATGACTTTCTTTTCAAATGTTTTTAAAATTGATCATCCAAGTGTAATATAATCCAGCGGGCCGTACTAAAAGACACTGGGGGCCGTATACGGCCCGCGGGCCGCCAGTTGCCCATCCCTGATTTACAACCTTCCTTACAAATGGGTGCATAGTTATTATTATTATCATAATTATTATTTACTCTTACAGTTACGTAATGCGTTTCTGGTCTCAAATTGTAGCTTTTTATTTCTTACAGTTTTAAATGTGTGAATTTCTGTCATGAATGTGGTAACAAAGGTAATAAAGAGTTGATTATTATTATTAAGTCTCTTTCCGGCTCAGACTGCATTGGTTAAGCTTATGGGGCTGTCACGTGATGAACGAATGACTCGAAGACTCGAAACAGGTGAACTACTTGACTAAATCAGTACAGAACCTATAGGATGTTGCACATGCGCGACTGAACGAATCACTCCCCGAGACGACTCGTTCTTCCCGAGTCACGTTAAAGATTCGTTCAAGAACGACCCATCACTACAAACACTCCAAAAGCTGCCAAACGGAGGAGCAGGACGGTTTGCACGTCTCAGCGGTTAGACTAGTTAGCTTGTTAACAAGACAGCACTAATCCTGTTAGCATATGTGTGTAGAAATGCCTAGTCTTCAGTGTTAGTTTAGTCAACTAGACTCTACATTTCGCATTTAATGCGTCGCTGCCATTTGAGTTGAAACACTCCACTTTTATGTCTTAAGTTGTTTTTTTTTGTACATTTCATGTGTCATAACTTAAGTTTTGTTTTTATTTCTGACACTTTTGAAGACTATTGAGACCAAAATCATTGATGGATCATTCCTTTGCGTTTCTGATGCTGGAGTTGTTTTATTGTGTTTTTATTTGCCTAGATTATGATTATGATTATGTTTTGTACTGCACATTCCATGATGCCTGTCGGTACTGGTTCGATTCGGTACTGCGGTTGCAAATCCTGCACTGTTTCTGATTCAGACTGCAGCACTATCGCGTCACATGATCATGTTAACTGGAACACTGTGGATGAGAGTGCCTTCATCGACTAACGCCTGTTACACACTTCCTGTTTTCTTCTTGTTTTATTGGCCTTTTGTATATGAAAACAGCCGTATCTGTCTAATTTTATACATACATCTATATAAATATATCAAACTGAATGAAAGCATCTGTTTCTTGTGTTTGTGTGTCTGACAGTGTAATGTACGGAAACTCACTGAAAAAACAAAAAAAAGGTAATTGAGACTTTTTATCTTGCAATTTTTACATTTCTGATATAAACTCACAATTTTGAGTTGCTAACTTTTTTATTGCGGGGTAATGTCAATTCAAATTTTGTAACTCAAAATTGTGAGTTTATATCAGAATTCTGAGAAAAAGGTCAAAATTGTAAGAAAAAAGAGATATGAACTGAATACTGTGAATGAATATGAGGAAAAAAAGTCAGAATTGCGAGGCATAAAAAAGAATCGCGAAATATAAAAAAAACTACAATTATCAGATATAAACTTCCGATTGTGAGAAAAAAGTCAGAATTGCGAGAGATAAAAAAAATCAGAATTGCAAGATATACACACAATTGTGAGAAAAATTTCTGAATTTTGAGATGTAAAAAGCTAGAATTGTGAAATAAACTCAATTGTAAGGAAAAGATTCAGAATTGAAAGATACAATTTTGTGATTGCGATAAAAAAGTAATGCGAGATATAAGAAAAAAATCAGAATGGTGAAATATTAAAAAAAAAACTACAATTGTCAGATATAAACTCACAATTGCGAGAAAAAGTCAGAATTGCGAAATATAAAAAATGCAGAATTGCAAGATATAAATGGTGATTGCAAAAAAAAAGTATTGCGAGGCATAAAAAACTTAGAATTGCGAGATACATGGTGATATACACTATATTGCCAAAAGTATTGGCACCCCCTTCTAATGAACAGGTTTGACTACTTTAGTAATTTCTATAAGTACAAATCTTAATGTTAAAGCATATAATGATATTCTAGGAAATTGTGTGCTTCTAATATTATAGCAACAGTTTGGACTCTTTTCTATTCTAACATGACAATGTCTCTGTGTATAAGACAAGGTTCAAAAAGAAAATGATTGATTGAGTCAGTGTGGAAGAACTTGACTGGTCTGCATAAAACCAAGTCCTAATCCCAGTTTAACACCTCTGGTGTGACTGTAAATGCAGACCTTGAGACAAAACTCATCACCAAACACCAATGACTTGTACATATGGGTTCAGTCATTTTAGACACTTACAAAACTGTTGTAACAGAGATTGAAATACAATTTTTAAATACATTAATAATGTTCCCATCGTTGTTGCCACAGATTTGGAAGTGCATTTTTCTGTTCTAAAGAAGGGGGTGCCAATACTTTTGTCTATATAGTGTATGTACAAGTCATTGGTGTTTGGTGATGAGTTTTTGGCTCAAGGTCTGCATTTACAGTCACACCAGAGGTGTTAAACTGGGATTAGGACTTGGTTTTATGCAGACCAGTCAAGTTCTTCCACACTGACTGAATCAATCATTTTCTTTTTGAACCTTGTCTTATACACAGAGGCATTGTCATGTTAGAATAGAAAAGAGTCCAAACTGTTGCTATAATATTAGAAGCACACAATTCCCTAGAATATCATTATATGCTTTAACATTCAGATTTGTACTCATAGAAATTACTAAAGTAGACAAACCTGTTCATTAGAAGGGGGCGACCCAATACTTTTGGCAATATAGTGTATATATCTAAAAAAAAACTACAATTGTGAGATATAAAAAGCAATAAATGCAAAATATATTCTTGCAATTGAGAAAGTCAATTGCGAGATAAAAATAGAATTGTGAGAAAAAGTCAGAATTAACTATTTAGAACTCACAATTGCAAGTTTATATCTTGCAATTCTAATGAAAAAAGTTGTCTCAATTATCTTTCAAGTTTTGTATTCCCGTGGCAGAAACAATATTCCATAATAGCTTACTGGGATGTAATCAGCAGTTACTCCAGACTCATTAGGGAATAAACTCTTCAGCTGAATTAGTCTGAAATCAGTGTAAGAATGAAAGCAAGTTTGTGTTTGTTTCCATTTTGGATGACCGTCTGCTCTTCATCTTTCCACATCAGCTGTGCTTTACACGCAATCTCTTGATTCTTAAGAGCTTTTAAAGAAACACGAAACTCAAATATGACAAACATTTGCTCTGAATGGATGAAAGTATTTCGTATCGGTGAAGAATGTTATCTAGAGTTCGTCTGAAGTGGACGTGAGTTAATGAGACGGCAAACAAACATAAGTGAAGCTCTTCCCCCACATTACAGCCGCTGTCTTCAATGTCCTTCCTCAGAAGAAGATCATCTGATTCATCTGTAATCTGTGCCTTTGAGACACGGCAGACCGCATTCTCCCGGACCTTCAGCAACACCAATTACTGCCTTTATTCCAGAAGGAAGTTCAGTGGAAGAATCTGAAACATGTGTTTAATGTCAACTTAGTCTTTCTCTGGAAACCGCCTGACTGGACACATGCTCATCATTTATAGCAGATGTTGTATAACATTTATTCTATGAATTCAATGAAATATTTGTCAACTGGTTTGACAAAAATAGCTTGATCAATAATTTATCAACACACCTGTTCATAATTCTCGAGGACCAAAAAACAAAAACAATAAATACTAAAAATAACAATTAAATATTTAAATAATGTTTTGTTTTGATTTATTCTGTATATTTTTAGCTAAAATATTACTATATCATTAATTTAAAAAACATGTTCACATGTTCAAGGTTCTCTGATCAAGTCACAAAACAAATAAAAGTTGATCAAAATAAAGTAAAAAATAAAATATATTTTTAATTTAAATAAAGTGTTTTATTTTGATTGCTTTTATTTTTGATTTTACAGTATTTTTTTATTTATTTTCAGCTTTCATGAAATCACAAACCCCAGTTTGGGAAATGCTGAATTACAGGATCAAAACCATCATTCACAAACTGACTGTGATGATAGATTAAATATGTAGTCAACAACTAATTCATATAGTTTCAGCAAAAACACGTTAATCATCTTCAGTATGTCTGTCAGTCTGTCTCAGTTCATAACTTTATGGTGTGATGACAGATCAACGTCATTGATTTCATGCCAGCTTTGCTTTCATTTGTGCAGTATATTGCTGATATAATCAGATTGAGACATAAAATGCAACAAATGATAAAGTCTTTATTTAAATGTGTATAACATGATACATACAAAGTGGTTAAAAATATTCACAGTCTATAATGATTCAGATTCACATTGAGATTTCCAGCAGTTCAAGTCTATAACTAGAAAATAAATAATTGTGTAATGATTTCACAAACGCAAATGAAAGGAAACACATCAGCAGACTTCAGTTAACGAGCAATAATGTGACTGTAAGTGCATTAGTGACTGCAGCTTCCGCAGAAGTTCTTCCTGTTCGTCAGTGGAATGAAACACGAGGAACTGATTGTGTCATCATCTAGAAATGAAGAACTGTTTATCTATCAGCTAGAAACCTCACTTATCCACTGTAGTTTTACTGTAAGAACAGGTTTAGTCACTTTTAACTCAATGCGCCAGGCTCCGGTTTCATTCGTCATTTATGATGCTTGATGATGCAAAGGGGAACTTATGGAAGCCTGTTTCCTTCATGGAATAAAAAGAATATAGGTAATTGCACATTTGTATCTCACAATATGGACTTTTTCCCTCACAATTCTAAGATTTAACTGAAATATAAGTTCAGAATTGGGAGATTAGAAGTTGAAATAACCTTTTTTTAATTCTGTTAAAACTTGGAATTACGAGATACAGATATATACTTGGTATTATGAGATATAAAAATCAGAATTATGAGATATAAACTTGGAATTATGAGGTAAAAACTCAGAATTCTGAGATACAAACTCAGAATTATGAGATATGTACTCAGAATTATTATGAGATATTAACTTTGAATGTACGAGTTACAAACTCAGAATTATGAGATATAAACTCAGAATTGCAAGAAAAAAGAAAATGGGAAAAAGTCAGAACTCAGAGAATTGCAAGAAATTTAGTATAATGTTGCAATTCTGACTTTTGTAAGTTCATGAATGTTGCAAGTTCATATCTCATAATTTTGAAAACAGCTTTCCATAGGTGTTTGTTATCATATTATCATAATCATAAACGCACTGCTTTGTACCGAATGACTCGTGAGCCTGACAGATAGATGATGGTGAGTGTGTTTGGGTCAGAGCCGCTGCAGGACGGTCACACAGCCGTGATAACTGAGGCAGCGCGTCAGCGGCTTCTCCTCCGTCAGTTTACTGCTCACCGGATCCAGCGCCCAGACCTGATCCACCGCAACTGAGTGTTCATTACGCCCCCGACCACATACACCTTCCCATCACACACGGTCAGTCCAGAGCCCTCCTGAAACACACACACACACACACACACACGGTCAGGTCAGGTCAGGGTGTGTGTTACTGACGGTCAGTGAACGCTGAGGCTGTGTCGCACCAGTTTGACGGGCAGCGCCGCGGCTTGGCTCCAGGAGTCTGTGACGGGCCTATAGCAGTAGATCTGGTCCAGAAGACCTCCGGTCACGTAGATGCAGCCGTTGAGCGTCACAGCGCTGATGGAGCGCTGAGAGAACGGACAAGACGACACGTATGACCACCTGTCACTCACTGGGTCGTAACACTGGACCTGCAACACACGTGATGAAGATCAGCACTCAATAAACCTGTGCTCTCAACAACTCGCTTCACTACTCTGAAAAATATTCTGTGAGAAATCAACACAATATGTGACCCTGGCCCACAAAACCAGTCATAAGGGATTTTTTTTAAATTGAGATTTATACATTTATACACGAAAGCTGAATAGATAGTCTTTCCATTGATGTATGGTTTGTTATGATAGGACAATATTTGGCTGAGATACAACTATTTGAAAATCTGGAATCTGAGGGTGCAAAAAAATCTAAATATTGAGAAAATCATCTTTAAAGTTGTTCAAATGAAGTTCTTAGCAATGCATATTACTAATCAAAAATTAAGTTTTGATATATTTACAGTAGGAAATTTACAAAATATCTTCATGGAACATGATCTTTACTTAATATCCTAATGATTTTTGGCATAAAAGAAAAATGGATAATTTTGACCCATACAGTGTATTGTTGGCTATTGCTACAAATATACCTGTGTTACTTATGACTCTTTTGTGCTCCAGGGACACATATATTTCATATTTCAGTAGCTTAAGCAATAGATATTTTCCATCTTGTCTCTTCCCACTCATTTTTTCTCTCTCTATCACACTGCCTCTTTGTATTTGTATTTTTTGAAGAAAAAAGGTCTTTGAAAAAAAGCTTTTTTGAACATAATTGTTTTGAAGAGAAAAATCTTTTGAAAAGGAAAAGTTTTTATAGAGAGAAAAAAGTTTTAGAAAAGACAAAAATGTTTTGAAGAGATAAAATAGAATATATTTTTTTTGAAAAGTGGAAAAGGGGCTTTTGAAGCATTAAAATGTTTTTTGAAGAGAGAAAAACTTTCTTGAAGAAAAAGGTCTTGAGAAATTTTTTGATGAGAAAAGTTTTTAAAAAGAAAAAGGTTTTTACACAGGAAAAAGTTTTATAAGAGTTCTTCAAGAAAGTTTATTTTAAAAAATTGGAGGAAAATGGCTTTTTGAAGAATTAAAATGTTTCTAAAAAGAGAAAAAAAATATTCTAAGAGAGAGAAAAGAAGAAAAAAATAGAGGAAGAAAAAATTGAGATCACATTTTCCTATTTAGTAATTCAGAGAAATTTAGGAAATAATCAATAATGCAAATCCTCCCAAGAGGCAGTATATTTACAATTTTTAAATAAATGTTGTGCTGTGTAATGGAGGATGTAAATTTCAGTGCTTCATATCTGAACAGACGTGTTCCTCCAGAGAAGCAGAGCTGGTCTCACCCGGTCAGTGTTGGTGTGGTCACCCACAGCTCCTCCGATCACGTAGAGTTTCCCGCAGCAGCTGCTCAGAGCACCAGAACTGACCGGCAGCAGCAGGTCAGCAACACTCGTCCAGCTGTTCTCATGAGGACTATAGCGCTCCACACTGGACAGACGCTCACGACCGTTATAACCGCCGACCACGTACAGCTGCACACACACACACAGGCCGTGTCGGGGAAAGTTACTTTCAAAAGTAATGCATTACAATATTGCGTTACACCCTAAAAAAGTAACATTGCGTTACTTAGTTACTTTTTATGAAAAGTAATGCGTTACTTTACTTTTCAGTTACTATTTAAATCTGGGCTTGTTTGTTTGTTTTTAATATAAAAAGTCCTTCTTTTACAAATGTAAAAGCCCTTTCACACCAAAAGTGAAGTGAATCCGGCTCAGACTGAAGGAAATGTAGATTCACGTCTGTACAGTAGAGGACGCCGCTCAAACTAATCACATGAAGAATATGACGCAGAAGAAGAAAGTTCAACACTAATCAGCAATAACTAAAATCAAACACAAATGTCATTTTTGCCTAGTTTGGTTGAATTAGATCATAGAAGGTCAGCAGCAAAGACATTAGTTAATAAAATGGGATTAAATACATAAATGATATCTTATTTAACATTTAATTTTTGCAGGTTTGTATAATATTCTGAGTTTGCATTTGACTGTTTTTATTGATTTTGAGGAACACTGAATGTGTTTTTGTGCAGGTGAGATGAGTAAATACATGTTCATATTTAGTCTAGAACTACAGTAAGATCATGTTCACACACAACGCTCTGCACTTACTCCTGATTTCTGTCACCATGGCAACACAAGAGCTGTCACTCAATACATGAGAAACAAAGTAACTGGTGTTGAAAAAGTAACTCAGATATTTCCTTAGTTTACTAGTTACTTTAAAAAGTAATCTGATTACATAACTCGCATTACTTGGAATGCATTACCCCCAACACTGCACACAGGTCAGCGCGCACACACTCAAACCCGTCTGACTGACCGCTCTCAGCTCAACTCACCTTCCCGCATGTGGAGGTCATCTTGTGCCTCCAGCGGCCGTGGTTGAGCCCATGCACTCGCACCCACTGATTGAGCTGAGGCATGAAGCGCCACACGTCTGCACTGTTCAGCTGCCCGCCTGCACAGACACACACACACACACACACACACAACAACAAGCTTTCATTAGCCAAACCAGACAGAATTCAATCAATACATTCAATATCAATACATTCACGTTCTTGATTCTCTGATGTTGGTTAATGATTGCATGACATGCAATTAAACAAATAAAATATTAAGTGCTTTATCCTAAGTCCTAACTGTATTGTCGCATCCCTAATATATATTTTTACAAAATTATTATTGAGTGCTTTGAATCATACTGGATGCCTGAGGGCGCCCTCGCGCAGAAACTCCACATATGCATCACAGAAGTAATAGAACTGATGACGCTCCAGGAAATCCCTAATATGGACAAAAGCATCCAGCTATCGTTGTGAATGAGTAGAAACTTTTTGAAAGGTGAAACATGATGACAATAAACACTCGACTGCAGCAATATGTGGTTTATATATGGTGTTCTTCAAGCCATCTCGGGTATTTCCATAATAATTAAGTATATTTATAATCCATTGTTAATCGACATAGCCTATTTACCGCATAGAATATAATCATTCGGTGATAAGAAACCACATCAGATCACAAAAGGGAGTTATTTTAAAACATTAGACTGATGTTGTGGAGTAAAAACATTATAATGTTCTCTTTTGTTGGACAGCAGGTTTAGAAACGCTTCTCATTACAAGAGAAGATGTTTGTCGTCTGTTGCTTTTTTCAAATACACATTTCCTCATCTAGACTCATGGACACACAAACAGAGGCAATTCAGGGAAATAAAACACATGGAAATGATTTAAACGTAAAACAGAAACGCACATTGAACCATGGATGTCGTATCAATATATAAATATCTCATAATAATGCTGTTGAGACACAAACAACAAAGACTCCGTTGCCTTGCTTAGTTTGGGCTTAAAAGGCACTAAATATTTAGTAATATTATTAATTTTGATAATATTGATCACTGACAGCATCGGATGAGAATTTGAATTTGTCTCATATTTAATGAAGTTTTAAGTTTGCATCATTGATTCTGTTATTTTTCAGTTTTTCACTGAATCTGATTTGAAACAACCTGTATTTTTACAATAAAGAAACGTTGTGATGAAATGTTACTTAATGGTTAGAAAAATGTTTTTTTACAACATTGTACTAAGTTTATTTTCACCCAAAATATAACGTTATTTCACTGTATATTTAAAAAATTCTAAGAATATTAAAATGTTAAATTTTCTTGCCGTGACTAGAACTTTGTTTAAAGGTTACAAAAAAAAAAACATTTTTAGTATATTTATGAAGTACAAATAACATCATGAGGATCAATGCTGATCTCCGAACATTTTCTCATAACATTATGGGAACATATATAGTTATAAGAACATTCTGTAAACATTACTTTAAAAACATTTTGTCCAAACATTTATATAACATAGATTAGAGAAAGTTGCTGCTGAAGGAATCTGCTGAGGTTTAAGGTCATTCACACACGTTCACTCTTCATGAAAACCAACTAACCCTAAAAGTTAGATTACTATTATCTAAATACATCACTTTCAACCATTCAAACCCTCAAGTTTTTATTTTGGCAGAATATTGGTGAAATGCAAAAAATGTTGCAGTTATGTGAATGTGATGGTAAATCAAGTAAATCAGGTGCTCAAACGCATGTTAAACTCATCCGTTATCAGATGCATTGTGTATAAATAAACACAGTGCTGCTTTTCACTCTGAAACATGCGGCACAACCACAGTCTGTGATTTGATCACAAGTTCAGCTTTATTTCCATTCATTCTGCAGCCACATTTATTTATTTTAATTTCACATTCGACTGAATTATTAGTCTTTCATCATCTCTCAAACCCCTATATAGGAAACCCTCCGTTAAACGGTCAGATTACTCTCAGCGGTTTTCAGTTTCTCACATATTTACATAATATCACTGAAGATGCCAGATTAAACAATAAATATGCTGGTTGACACTCATAACTTTATTTATACATGCCATCATTTACTCTCCCTCATTTCATTCCAAGCCGAGATATTTTGAACCAAGCAACACTTGACTTTCATTGCATGGAAAAAAACTCAAAATATCTTCTTTTATGTTTGACAGAAGACTGAAAGCCATAGGGGTCTGTAGGCGAGTAAACAGAATGCTGGTGTCTGAACTAACAGAAGCCCATAATCACATGAGATCATGGCACAGTGTTTGTCTGATGGGATTCTCTGGAATCACGTGACAAGCGTTCCAGGCTGATGCTGGAGCTGATAGAGTAACACAGAAACACCACTGACGCATGCAGACAGATCTGCAGAAACACAGCGCTAAAGACTGAGCATTACAGTTTTTTTCAGCTGCTTACACACTAAATCTTTCCTTGTCACACAGTTTCTGAAAGCTGACACTCAAACAGCAGAAGCACACACCAAATCTGCAAAACCAGACACTAATTATCAGATTTTGACTCAGTTTTTAATTTCATTAAACACTTTTTGCAAAACACAACACACAATTCTCTATGTAACACACACAAATCTAACAGGGATTAATATTAAGTGTTTGCAAATGTTTGTTTTTGAGATGTGTTTGTGATATTTTGAATGCAGTGCTTCGTTTTGCAAGAGATAAGTGAGGCATTTTGCATTTTGTGTGCAATTCTTGAATCTGTGTGTAAAGTAGAGTAGCTGACTGTAACAAGCTGACTATTTTTAAGTATCTTTTAAAAACCCATTTGTTTTCATTGGAATATTAGGAATTATATTCTTGCCTATTGCATTTCCTATTTGTGTTTTATTTTCTGGTTGCGGTTTTTGTATTATTAATTTTATGATGCGGTTTCTTATTGTGAAGCACTTTGGTCAGTCTTGTGGCTGTTTTAAATGTGCTATAGAAATAAAGTAAACTTGAAACAGTCTGACCAACTAGCAGTTAACCAAGTTAGATCAGTCTACTTTTTGTAAATTATGACCAGTCTTTTTGAGCTTTTCAAGGCTAGTCTGATCAGTTCACACAGATGCATTAGTGTGACGGATATAAAGGTAATGAGCAGCGTTTGGGACGTTGTATACCTGATACATAAATGTCGTTTTGAAGTTCACAGGCTGCAAACTCAGATTTGGAGTAACCGGGCAGAGCGGCGGCCGAGGTCCACTCTCCTGATGACACGTTCAGCTTCTCCGTGAAGGACAGTCTGGAGAAACCGTTCTTATCACAGCCACCGATCACAAAGATCATCTCAGCCCAGCCGGAGCACCTGATCACACACACACACACACACACACGACGTTCATTATTAATCAGTGATCAGCTGGTCAGCAGCAGTGCGTCTCAGCTGTAGTTTATATGGCATCTGTTTGTGGAATAACAAGTAAAAAGTGTTGACTGCTTGTATAACACATTCATCTATACTGTTACAGCTGCTGTGTTTTCTTTGTGTCGTACTTTCAGTTCAGTTTTATGTTGATCTCAGTGTACTCTGTGCAACATATTTTGCAGATATCCAGGTAAACAAAATAGAAACTTGATTTTTTAATCTTTCTGGAACCTAATGCATCTACCAGTCTTAATCAAGGCCTTTAAATGTTTTAAATCAGAGCAGAAAGTCTTCAATTCAGAAAGTCGTGGCATTACAGTTTTTTCCAACTACTTACATTTTCAAAACTTTGCCTCTCTTTTTTTTCAAAACTTCACACACAAATCCAAGAATTGCACACAAAATGCAAAATGCCTCACATCTCTAAATATCTCAAAATGTCACAAACACATCTTAAAAGCAAACATTTGCAAACACCTTTGCCATAATATTAATTCCTGATAGATTTTTGTGCGTTACATAGAGAATTGTGTGTTGTGTTTTCCAGAAAGTGTTTTATGAAATTGAAAACTGAGTCAAAGGCTGATAATTATTGTCTGGTTTTGCAGATTTGGTGTGTGCTTCTGCTGTTTGTCAGCTTTCAGAAACTGTGTGACAAGTAAAGATGATGTGTGTAAGCAGCTGAAAAAACAACAACTGTAAATATTGCATTAACTGTTGCATTCCTCAATATTTGTTTCTTATTTTTCAGTACAAATATCTAAACATCCTTAAATCAAGATATATTTACTGGAGATTCAAGGTTAACATGTTAAAAATAATCTTGTTTCCTTTTGAATGAAGTTGATTTTTCTGATATTTGTTCTTGTTTTAATCATAAACTCACTTCATTTTGATTGGCGTTTATTTTATTTTCAAAACCGTATAATTTCTTATCTTCTAATCACATGTGATTTTGTGTCTCCAGTAAATGTCTCTTGATTTAAAAACCTTTAGACGTTTGCACTGGAAATCAAGACAAAAATCCTGAGGAAGAACCTTTTATTGCAGCATGATCAGAAGGTTTTTTAAAAGTTATTTCCATAGTGTTTGTGCGCAGAGATAGTCAAGCCTTGTAAGTTTTCGTTTGGTGTAATGAATTAAAAAGTAATGGAGATCTGTAGGAAGCTGTATTTTTAAACTTTAAAGTGTTTCTTTTAGAAGACATTTAGATTTAAATTTTCTTGACTTGGTCTTAAACATATTTACCTTCATCAAGCCATGATCTAAATGCATCAGAAAACTAAAAAAAATATCTATTTGTTTACCTGAATATGTTGCAGAATATATGAAAACATGTAGCAAAACGTTGACTGAGAGGAGAAACGTATAAAACATAAATATTAGATTAAATCAAACTCATTTCCGGTATATTCTATAATAAGATATGCTCCAATGCCATGTTTATTCCTATTTTTCTGGCATATTATGGCATTGCCAGCCAAATCAAAGATCATGATGATCTTTCCCAGCAGGCACACAATGTCATCATAAGACGTTGATATTTGGTTAAATTTCGGTTGTGACGTCATGTGACCAAAATTCAATTTCAATTCAACATCTGATGTCAACATTAATAAAAATTATTCTCTTACTTAGTATTTTTGTCTTGTTTTCTAGTATAAACATCTAAACATTCTTGAATCAAGATGCATTTACTTGACAAGTAAAATGATTTAAATATTAAGTCTTGTTTTCAAAAAAATTATAAAAGTTTTGTTAGTTTTTGCTTAAAACAAGCAAAAATATCTGCCAATGGGGTAAGAAAGATAATCTTAATTCAAAGGCTAAACAAGATTTTTTTTTTTGCCCCATTGGCAGATATTTTTGCTTGTTTTAAGGAAAAACTAACTAAATTAAAAAAATGTTTTACAGAAAACAAGACATGATATCTTAAATCATTTTACTTGTACAATAAATTCATCTTGATTCAAGAATTTTTAGATATTATACTAGAAAACAAGACAAAAATACTAAGTGAATAATTTTTTGCAGTGTGGTGATCGGTTCTGCGCCGATTTTGCTCATCTCAAACAAACCTATTCTCAACCAAAATGAAACTGCTTTTTGGCGTCAACCTGACGTTACATTGACGTCCGGTGCCTGCTGGGCTGGTTGAGATGCGGATGAGATGATGGAGACTCACCGGCGGGGTCTAGTGTGTTTCGACTGCACCTCCCGTCCGAAAGCGCGGTACATGCGTGCCTCCTGCAGCAGCGGTCGGAGCTCCGCACACTCCTGCACCAGCTCATCCGCCTCCAGTGTGCCGGTGAAGAACGCCGGGTCCAGCAGAGGCAGGCGCAGCCGCTCCAGCAGCTCCCTGAGGTCCTGTTTCCTCTCGTCCGGCCGGTGACGGACCCAGCGGAGCACGGCGGTCACCAGAACCTCCTCGGTCACCTGCAAACGCTCGCAGGCCAGCAGCTCCAGAACACGTGCTTTGGGCAGACCGAGGAACTCTTCGTGCCGCAGAACCTCCTGGAAATCCTGGTAGAGCAGCGTCTGGCACTGCTCCTGCAGCGGCTGCAGCACGCACACTGTAAAAATGAATCACGCACTGTAAGACATGAATCACGCACTGTAAAACATGAATCACGCACTGTAAAACGTGACTCACGCACTGTAAAACTTGACTCACGCACTGTAAAACTTGAATCACGCACTGTAAAATGTGAATCACGCACTGTAAAATGTGAATCACGCACTGTAAAACGTGAATCACGCACTGTAAAACGTGAATCACGCACTGTAAAACTTGAATCACGCACTGTAAAATGTGAATCACGCACTGTAAAACGTGAATCACGCACTGTAAAACGTGAATCACGCACTGTAAAACGTGAATCACGCACTGTAAAACTTGAATCACGCATTGTAAAACGTGAATCACGCACTGTAAAACGTGAATCACGCACTGTAAAACTTGAATCACGCATTGTAAAATGTGAATCACGCACTGTAAAACGTGAATCATGCACTGTAAAACGTGAATCACGCACTGTAAAACTTGAATCACGCACTGTAAAACGTGAATCACGCACTGTAAAACGTGAATCACGCACTGTAAAACTTGAATCACGCACTGTAAAACTTGAATCACGCACTGTAAAGATGAATCACGCACTGTAAAACGTGACTCACGCACTGTAAAAGATGAATCACGCACTGTAAAGATGAATCACGCACTGTAAAACGTGACTCACGCACTGTAAAACTTGAATCACGCACTGTAAAACGTGACTCACGCACTGTAAAACTTGAATCACGCACTGTAAAACGTGAATCACGCACTGTAAAAGTTGAATCACGCACTGTAAAGTTGAATCACGCACTGTAAAGATGAATCACGCACTGTAAAGATGAATCACGCAGTGTAAAACGTGAATCACGCACTGTAAAGATGAATCACGCACTGTAAAACGTGAATCACGCACTGTAAAGATGAATCACGCACTGTAAAACATGAATCACGCACTGTAAAGATGAATCACGCACTGTAAAGATGAATCACGCACTGTAAAGATGAATCACGCACTGTAAAAGTGAATCACGCACTGTAAAGATGAATCACGCACTGTAAAGATGAATCACGCACTGTAAAGATGAATCACGCACTGTAAAGATGAATCACGCACTGCAAAGATGAATCACGCACTGTAAAGATGAATCACGCACTGTAAAACGTGAATCACGCACTGTAAAAATGAAAAAATGAATCACGCACTGTAAAACGTGAATCACACACTGTAAAAAAATTAAACACACACTGTAAAAAATGAATCACGGGTCTTGTAATTTTCATTACTTGTGCATATTACATGTGTTTGATTTTAGTTATTGCTGAATAGTGTTGAACTTTCTTCTTCTGCGTCATATTCTTCATGTGATTAGTTTGAGCGGCGTCCTCTACTGTACAGACGTGAATCTACATTTCCTTCAGTCTGAGTTGGATTCACTTCACTTTTGGTGTGAAAGGGCTTTTACATTTGTAAAAGAAGAACTTTTTATATTAAAAACAAACAAACAAGCAAGCCCAGATTTAAATAGTAACTCAAAAGTAACATAAATTACTTTCCATAAAAAAGTAACTAAGTAACGTAATTAGTTACTTTTAACGCAATATTGTAAAGCATTACTTTTGATTTTGTTATCATAATTCTGTAAGTGGATAGCTCATACCATACAGGTTGGCGAAGTCTATCAGCCCCAGACAGTTGGAGTGGCTGACGCGCTCCTGCAGGAATTGCACGCAGGCATTGGTCAGCACAGGTATGGTTAGCAGATCCGCCGCGCGGAAGATGCTCTCCACGTTCTCCTCGTCCAGCTTCAGCCATCCCTCATACATGAAGTCCAGCAGGCTGTCCATGGCGGTGCTGGAGATGCCCTGCAGCTTGACCACAGACTGTCTGCTCTCCTGGAAGCTGCTATTGAACATGGCGTGGAAGAAGTTGCTGCTGGCGCAGAGCATGGCGCGATGGCAGGGGAACTCACAGCCGTCCACCTGCAGAACCACGTCTGTGAAGGTGCCGCTGCGCCGGTAAGTGTTTAGCACCTGCAGGATGTGCTCGGCGTGACACGAGCCCGAGCAGAAGCTGACCTTTGACCTGCCGTCCATCAGCTCGCCGTTCGTGCCGAAGCCCATTCTGGACAGATGAGTGACGACAGCGCTGCTTTAGTATCACTCACTGAGATACTGTTACATTCATTAACAATATAAATCAGCTTTTATATTTTCATTTTATTTATTTCATTTTTAATTTCATTTAATTAATATGAGCTCAAAAATTTCACAGTTATTATAGTTCAAATTAAAATAAAATATTAAAATATTATTGTTACTTGAAATTGATGTTATTTTAGTGTCATTAAGATACTATTATATAGTTTTTATTTATTAATTTTAAAGATTTACTCATTTTGTTCTGTTTTTTTTATTATTTTTTTTTTGGAGTTTTAGTTTTTTTATATTTATATCGTTTTTGAATTTCTGCTAATTGTATAGTTTAATTATAATTTATAATTAATTTTTAATGTTAGTTTTAATAATAAATTTCAGTATTAGTTTTAGGTATTTTACTACATCAAGTTAAACTTAATTAAAATTAGAAATTTTCTTTGGTAATTAGCTGAAATAAATTTTTAAAATAAAAGTTTAGGTTCTACAAATTCGTTTCAGTTATAAAATGTTTATTTTATTTCAAGCAGGGTTACTGTACTTAACTTGTTAGTTCACCCTGAAATGAAAATTCTGTCATTAATTACTCACCCTCATGTCGTTCCAAACCCATAAGATCTTCATTCATCTTCAGAACACAAATTAAGATATTTTTGATGAAATCCGAGAGCTCTCTGACCCTCCATAGACAGCAACACAACTGAAATGTTCCCAGGTCCAGAAACGTAGTAAATACATCGGTAAAACAATGGCAGAAGACGTAACTCGGGGGAGAAGAATGGTTGAGTAAATAGTTATTTTTGTTTTCTTTGCACAAAAAAAAAAGTATTCTCGTAACATCGCAAAACTAGAGTTGAGCCACTGATGTCACATGGACTGTTTTACCGATGTATTTACTACGTTTCTGGACCTGGGAACATTTCAGTTGTGTTGCTGTCTATGGAGGGTCAGAGAGCTCTCGGATTTCATCAAAAATATCTTAATTTGTGTTCTGAAGATGAATGAAGATCTTATGGGTTTGGAACGACATGAGGGAGAGTAATTAATGACAGAATTTTCATTTCGGGGTGAACTAACCCTTTAAACTAAAACCATAAAAAGCATTTGTGTTACTTTACATAAACTTTAACTGGAATAAAATAAAATAAAATATAAAAAATATATTTTATTTCAGCTAGTTGCCAATGCAAATTTTTATCTAGTTTAACTTGATGTGCTAAAATAACTAAATCTGAAGCTGACATAAAAATCATTATACTTAATTATAATATACAGAAAGATTTAAAAGAAACCAAAACTAATAAGAATGACAAAAGCACAACAAAATGATTTAAACTTCAACTACAATTCATATGAAAACCAAAAACATAACCAAAATATATAACCAAAATAATAAATAACCATAAATATATAACAAAAGATAAAACATGGGGTGAGAACCAGAAAGGCGTAAGTGACATTTCAGCAACTACAGGAGAGCCAAAACTAAGATTTGACCATAGTTTGATCTGACTTTGTGTACTGATTTCAACTGTTTATAATACAAATTTGTACACTCATGGATGACAATACTTTTGCCAGTAGAAAGAGCTCATTAAGAGCTTTCATTTGATATATATATATATCTCCATTTCATCAAAAATGTCACTTACGCCCTTCTGGTTCTCACCCCTCGATATACAATAATAGCAACTCAACGATACTAAAATAACACAGATTTCAAGTAACAAAAATGTTTTTATGGTTTTAGTTTTAGTATAATAACATTTGTAAATGTAAATGTTTGAAATTGACATGTTAAGCTTTTATGAGCTCTTAATTACATAAAAATAAAAAAAATATATTTGTACACTGCAGGAGTGAAAAGTTGATTAAAAATGATAAAAATTCAACAAACACGTTCCCTTAAACATCTTCAACATTCTGTGGTCACATTATGCATCAACTATCCAAAACTTTTCAGTTATTTCATGTTTGCTGTCTTTCAACTCTATATTATTATAAATGCAAAACAGTCTTGTAAAGAAAGGTCTCAGGATTGTTGGATAATGTAGGATCAGAGCTCACCTGTGTGAAGGACGCTCTGCGAGTCTTCAGATGAGTGATAAGAACTGAACGCCACCTTTATAGCTCTGTGTGGGAGGAGCTTCTGCACATAAACAAGCAGTGCTGTGGAAACTCATGTCCTGTTCCCATTAAATCAACTTCCCTTCCCTGTTTGCTAGCAGTGCTTCACTGTAAACCGGTTACATACCGTTTAAGCATGATCTCTGGAAGCTTCTGTCAAGTTTTGAAGAATTAATAACACAAATGGGGAATGTTACATCTATAACTGTTATAATATTGACTTCAATAAAACAGACCAGTCTGTTTGTAATTATAGAATTGTGATAAACACACATTCTGTGTAACTGTTTATTTAGTAACTGTTTTTGATTTAATAATCCGATTTTTACTACAGTGTAATTTTATATGAATATTTAAGCTAGTATTTATATAACATTTTGGACATACAATTAAAATATCAATTTACATCAGCTTTTGTTATGAATAATTTTGCAGGCATGAAATACTTGCCCTTGAGTTAGTTGAAAGGTAAAAACAAACAGGTGTATCAGCTTACAGATCATTGTGATAATGACTTATTGTCATAAGTTTCGTTATCAGTTCAGGCTGGTTGGTATAATAACATCATGAAATGTCACTCTAATGCTTGAAATAATCTTTTCGACAGCAATATTACGACAATTAAAGCTTATTTAAAGTATATAAAGTTAAAGTGCCCCTATTATGGGTATTATGGGAAAGGTTCATATTTTGGTTTTGGGAGTCCCCAACAACCCAAACGATTCGCCCAATTATTCATTTTTCCAAACCCCTCCTTTGCGTGACCACCGTTGCCAACTCTCGCGAGACAAATAAGCAACCGCAGCTTCAAAAACAAGCCCAATATATTTTTTATGATTTATTATCATCAATATTGTTTATTATCAATAAATGAGCCTGCAACATATTAAACTGAAACCACTCTTTTATCTGAAAAGCAAAAACAGAAGCTATTTTACAAAAATTAGCAAACTGCAACAAAAGTGGGAACAAACCTCATCTCAATCATCAGAGGTGTATAAAGTATCTGAAAGACATACTCAAGTAAAAGTACAGATCTTACCAGAAAATGACTTCACCGTTTAGAATATTACTTCAGTAAAAGTCTTAAAGTATGTCATATTTATTGTACTTAAGTATGAAAAGTATTTTTAAAATCTTAAACGTACTTAAGTATTGAAAGTAAAAGTACAAGTAAATGCAAACTGGAAAAGAAGCAAATAAATATATATATATAAAAAATCATACACAGATCGAGTAGCAAATTGTGTTCAGTTTTAACTCTTTCTTCCATTTTGTATTTTTGGGTAAGAATCAGAAGCACTTCATCCGGTTCTTAGTGTCTTTCATTCCAACATAAGAAAACATTTCTGGAATCTGCATCTGAAATAGCATTTAGATGTATTTACACAGTTTAATGTATCTCAGAGGAGACATGGATGCATGCAGAAATAGGCCTAATGTTTTGGTTTTAACATAAAACGTTGAATACTGATATTTAAAATAATTTAAGACATGAAAGAAATAGTCGAAATGTGAAATTAAAACCGCCAGTAGGTGGCAGCAAGTGACTGTTAATGAGTGAGTCATTGAGATTCAACTGATTCATTCAAACGACTGATTCATTCAGAAACAAAGCATTTGACTGTTAATGAGTGAGTCATTGAGATTCAACTGATTCATTCAAACAACTGATTCATTCAGAAACAAAGCATTTGACTGTTAATGAGTGAATCACTGAATCATGTTTATCATCCGATTCATTCAAAAAGCTGATTCA
Source organism: Aspiorhynchus laticeps (assembly GCA_023376895.1). Taxonomy (NCBI): domain Eukaryota; kingdom Metazoa; phylum Chordata; class Actinopteri; order Cypriniformes; family Cyprinidae; genus Aspiorhynchus; species Aspiorhynchus laticeps. Next base: position 29,403,600 of record CM041812.1, read on the forward strand.
TTCAATAAGTAAACACCATCCAATGCTCAGAGACGCTAAACAGTGCTGTGGTTTGTTTGGAACTATCTTACGTTGGCAAAATTGAGCAAAAACAAGCAATATTATGTCTAAAATGTAAGTCAATTATTGCTTTACTGAACTTGTATAAATGATTATTAAATGTGTTATCTGCAGAAAAACGGTACTCTTTGTGTGATATAGATTAAGTTAACTATATTAAATTATATAAATATAAAAAGCATACAGAAGCATTTTTGCTGTATACAAATTAAGATGCCTGGAATGCTGAGTTTTAATACACTAATGAATTAACGTGCGTGCACTCTGTGTGTGATTTGGTCACCTTTATTTATATAGCGCTTTTAACAATACAGATTGTGTCAAAGCAACTTTACAATATCAAAATAGGAAAATAGTGTGTCAATAATGTAAAATGACAAGATAAAAAAAGTGCGTTTGGTGATATAGTCTACTTGATAATGTCAGATTATGCGCGCACTTGTTTGCACATGAACAAAGGTGTTTTTAGGAGTCTAACTTTCAAGCGCCAGACCACTGATTATCAAACCTGCTTTCCTGCCGTCCGTGTTCTTCTAGTCTCAGCTTTGTGTGCAGCGTTACGGGGAAACCGCTATTTTTACCTGCACCTAGTGGCAAAGAATGAATTTGCGTTTTCAATCAGATCATCTGAAAAGACCAAGAGTGGGCGGGTAATATGCTAATGTATTCATGTTGATGTCACCATGAAACGGCTTGGGATTTGTTATAAAAACGACTCGTTTCAATGATTCAGAGTCGACTCTTTCTTTTGAGAGACGATAACTTTATACACGGAGCACTTTCAGATTTAAAACCTTGCAGGATGTTTTCATTCACTTAGAGCTGTTACACACTGCATGAAAGATCATTTCAAAAATGCATAATAGGGGCACTTTAAAAGCGAATTAGAAACAAAAAAATACTACGATTGTTTGTAATTTCAGTTCTTCATAATAAAGTGTTGATAAAGTGTTTTATACATGTTGTCCAATTTTACAACAGAAATGAGATGCAAATTCTGTCAAATCACAAAACCTCCTAAAACCTGGCATTATTTACTGTATTGTTTATAGCATATAGAAAATAATGTTTGTTTTGTTTGTTTAGATTTTTTCCTTGCTAAAATATTTTAAATACATGTTAAATATTTGTTGTAAACAATAAATAAATAAATATTTTCAAAATTGAAAATATATTTAGTTACAATTTTCATATACCAAAATATATTTCAAAATGTATTTTAGGGGCAAGACAATTTTTACGTGTGAAAAGTTTGTAATTTTAGACTCAGTGTGCATTAGACCCTTAGTATAAATGCAAATGTGGATGCAATAGCCCACTACAGATCAAAAATAGATTTATAATGATTTAATAATGTTTAATGTTTTTAATAGAAAGTTGTGACATGTCTGTGTGTGTGTGTGTGTGTGCATGTATGTATGTATATATATATATATATATATATATATATATATATATATATATACAGTAGTCAACATTTGAAGTGGATCAAAATAGTTAATCAAAGATTTTAGGTTTTAGGACAACTTTGATGAAAGGTTTTGATCCACTTCAAATGTTGAGTAATATATATATACTTTTAAAACATATTTGAGCAAATATATATTTTTGGCCTTATTTTGAAAAATATTTTTTTGGGGGGGGGGGGGGGGGGGGCGTAAATTTAATGTGAATGTTACATTAAATTTCTTAATGGGATAATTTGGCCTAAATAAATAAATACATGAATGAATGAATGAAAACGTGCTCTCCCTCAGATCATCTGAGATTAGGATGAGTTTGTTTCTTCATCAGGTTTGTAGAAATGTGTCTCTGCATCAGTGTCTCAGCAATGGATGCTCTGCAGTGAATGGGTGCCGTCAGAATGAGAGTCCAAACAGCTGATAAAAACATCACAATAATCCACACCACTCCAGTCCATCAGTTAACATCTGGAGAAGACAAAAGCTGAAACAAATCCATCAAGACGTTTTTAACTAAAATACGAGTCTGTAATCCAAAATAACGCTTCCTCCAGTCACTGAAAGACTGTTCCCAAAGCATTTATAGTGCATTTAATTTCTGCATATTTTCATTTGGTTGGACTATTTCTTTCTTTCTTTATTTATTTCACAAGCAAATTTCCTACGGTGGCCGAGAGAGCTCAACGCGCTGCAAATAGAAAAATCACCTGCAAATGAAGAAATCAACTTTCATCAATTTGACAACACACGCGCTGCAAATGCTCACAACACAACCAAAAAAGAAACACACTGCAAATAAAATGCATTTGGTTGTATTGTGAGCATTTGCACCACCTGCTGTCAAACTGATGAAGATGTTTTCTTGATTTGCTGGTGCTTTTTCTATTTGCATGTGTTTTCTGAAGTTGCAGCGCGTTGCGCTCTCTCGGCCACCGTGCATGTCCACACTCACCCGAGGCTGCTCTGAGGTCAGTGCTGTGATGAATCATCCGCTAGATGGAGACACGCGCCGCCGGGTCACAGTGAACTAGTGAACACCAGACAGATGTTAATCAGCAGAGCGTTTGTTATCAGAAGCGCCACATCATGATGAGAACTAATCATAAGTTATCTGGATCATAAGTGTTTTGTTTACCTGCTGATCACACGCGTCTGCGCTGACAGCGCGTGAGGACGCGACGCGCGCTTTGTGGACTCGCGTGTCGCAACGGTGCGTTTTCTGCCTTCGACGCGACAGAACACGAGCTGCGCGCGAGAAACGACAAGAAAACGCAACGCGCTCGAGTGAAGAGTTCCAGTTTGTCCTGCCGGGAATCCCTGAAGACGCGGCGGGAGCAGACGCAGACGATGCCGCAACGCTTCCAACGCGCGTCCCAACCGTGGCTTTAGGTTTTGTTCTGCTTGAATTTAAGAAACACTAACATTAAAGTTCAAAAAGAAAGACAAAATGAAATAAAAACGATTCTGGAAGCTGGCAGTGTTTGTAGAAGATGCATCATTACGATTGTACAGCCCTTACGACAATGAACTTAAACCATGGTAACCACAAATGTAAACATGGTTTTGCTACACTAAAAGGTTAAAAGGAACTGTGTTTAACATGATTTAGGAACAGAGAGAGAGAGCGACACACACACATACACACTCACTCTCTCACACACACTCACACACACACACACACACACACACACACACTCACACACACACACACACACACAGAGAGAGAGAGCGACACACACACATACACACTCACTCTCTCACACACACTCACACACACACACACACACACACAGAGAGAGAGAGCGACACACACACATACACACTCACTCTCTCACACACACACACACACACACACACACACACAGAGAGAGAGAGCGACACACACACATACACACTCACTCTCTCACACACACTCACACACACACACACACACACAGAGAGAGAGCGACACGCACGTACACACTCACTCACACACACAGAGAGAGAGAGCGACACACACATACACACTCACTCTCACACACACACACACACACTCACACAGAGAGAGAGAGAGCGATACACACACAGCACAAACACACATACACACTCACTCACACACACTCACTCACTCACACACTCACACACACACACAGAGAGAGAGAGCGACACACACATACACAGCACAAACACACATACACACTCACATACACACACACACACACACACACAGAGAGAGAGAGAGCGATACACACACAGCACAAACACACATACACACTCACACACACACACACACACACTCTCACACACACACACACACACAGAGAGAGAGAGAGAGCGATACACACACAGCACAAACACACATACACACTCACACACACACAGAGAGAGAGAGAGTGATACACACACACACACACTCTCACACACACACACACACACACACACAGAGAGAGAGAGAGAGCGATACACACACAGCACAAACACACACGCACACAGAGAGAGAGAGCGACACACACACACACACTCACACACACAGAGAGAGAGCACTAGTTTTTAACATTGACAATCATTTTCTTGTTGTTTATAAAAATATTTTGTATTTATTTATTAATTGATTTTTTTTGTTTTATGTATTCTATAACCATTATTTTGTTCATTGCTCATGTAATGGCCAGTGCTTTGTCAATAGTGTATGTAATTGAACTGAACTGAGAGAGAGAGAGAGAAGAAAGGGATTATTTTTGAAAACACTTTATTAAAAACAATTGACACAAACCATTATATTCCTATCTTAACTGGTGTGTAAAAAAACAACTCCTCATTAAGTGCATAACACAACCCAACATAACAAAACCATTCAGTCTTTAAAACAGTAATTGCATTCATCAATTTGTAACACAATCAACAATAATTCTAGATTTAATCGTAGTTTTCAAAACTGATACAATGTGCTGTCTATTTCTCTGTTCTATTTTATTTTTTTCTAGAAATATAAATTTCTTATTTAGCTTGACCAACAATAAAATTCATTAATTGACATTTATATTTCTGCAGTCTACTATACTTGAAAGCTTGTATAAAACTAGGGAGGGAGGGAGCGAGAAACGAGAGAGAGAGAGAGAGACTTGGCTTTAAACAAATCTTTTAATTACATAAGTTTATATTTGCAAAGATCCATCAACATCAGTTTTCAGAGACTTTTAACACAGTTTATTAAAACATCTAAAACCAAATGCTACATTATACCCCACACATATCACATTGCAATGTATTCAGGAGGCATTAAAAATAATAATAATCATAATAATAAACAATCCTACTAAAAATGACCATATATCACCAATTAAACATTATTACCCCATACTCACAGTCACAAAAAGAGGGAGGAGTCAACAAGTCAGTGATGCGCCCACACACACACACACACACACACACACACACATACTCACACACACGTTTGTTTTTGTGAATTGTGGGGACTCTCCATAGGCGTAATAGTTTTTATTCTGTACAAACCGTATTTTCTATCGCCCTACACCAACCCTACACCTAAACCTACCCCTAACAGGAAACTACAGGCATTTTTACTTTCTTAAAAAATCATTCTGTATGATTTATAAGCCTTTTGAAATATGGGGAAATGTCCTCATAAATCACCTTCTCCTTGTAATACCTGTGTCATTATACAAATTTGTGTCCTCATGTCACAAAAATGCACACACACACACACACACCACACTGAATTTTAAATTGTTCATAGAATTCTAGAATTCATAGAATTGATTTGTTCTATTTTATTTAAATATATATATGTATTTATTCATTTCTTAATTTTTTTTTTACATATCTGTTCTAGATTCAACGTAAACATTATGCTTTGGCAATACATTGTAACAATTGTCATGCCAATAAAGCACATATTGAATTTAATTGAATTGAGAGAGAGAGAGATAGAGAGAGAGAGAGAGAGAGAGGGAGGGAGGGAGGAACCGAGTTAAATAGCAAGAGAAAGAAAGAGACACAGTGCGACAGAGAGAGACACATTCAGAGAGAGAGACACACATACACTCAGAGAGAGAGTGAGAGAGTGAGAGAGAGACATGCACTCAGAGAGAGAGAGAGAGAGAGAGACACACATACACTCAGAGAGAGAGAGAGAGAGAGAGAGAGACATACACTCAGAGAGAGAGAGAGAGACACATTCAGAGAGAGAGAGAGAGAGAGAGACACACATACACTCAGAGAGAGAGAGAGAGAGAGAGAGAGAGGGAGGGAGGAACCGAGTTAAATAGCAAGAGAAAGAAAGAGACACAGTGCGACAGAGAGAGACACATTCAGAGAGAGAGACACACATACACTCAGAGAGAGAGTGAGAGAGTGAGAGAGAGACATGCACTCAGAGAGAGAGAGAGAGAGAGAGACACACATACACTCAGAGAGAGAGAGAGAGAGAGAGAGAGACATACACTCAGAGAGAGAGAGAGAGACACATTCAGAGAGAGAGAGAGAGAGAGAGACACACATACACTCAGAGAGAGAGAGAGAGAGAGAGAGAGAGAGAGAGAGAGGGAGGGAGGAACCGAGTTAAATAGCAAGAGAAAGAAAGAGACACACAGAGCGACAGAGAGAGAGAGAGACACACATACACTCAGAGAGAGAGAGAGGCACACACTCAGAGAGAGAGACACACACTCAGAGAGAGAGAGACACATACACATACACTCAGAGAGAGAGAGAGACACACACTCAGAGAGAGAGAGAGACACACACTCAGAGAGAGAGAGCGCAGGAGGGAGGAGAGAGAGGGAGGTCCGATCCCATACAAGGCTTGAGCACAGAAGGAAAAAACAAGCGTATTTGCAGGATATTCTCACAGGATGTGTAGCAGAGCGAGCGAGACGGAGGAGAGCAGCATGAGTGTGAACAGCAGCGGAGCAGCACACTACTGAGGTGACACACCTGAGACACACCTGCGCTTCACTACAATCACAACACTCTCATGTTTCACATGTTTACTTTTCTGATTCACTGCAAAAAATCATTCTCTTAGTACTTTTGTCTTGTTTTCTAGTATAAATATTTAAACATTCTTGAATCAAGTTGCATTCAAGTAAAATGACTGAAGATATTATGTCTTGTTTTCTGTAAAAAATATCAAAATCTTGTTAGTTTTCCCTTAAAACAAGCACAAATATCTGCCAATGGGGTAAGAAAAATCATCTTGTTTAGCCTTTGAATTAAGATCATTTTTCTTACTCCATTGGCAGATATTTTAGCTTGTTTTAAGCAAAAACTAACAAACATTTTTGGTAACACTTTATTTTGATAGTCCACTTTAGACATTCTACTAGCAGTAAGTAACTTTGTAACTACATGTCAACTAGCAGTCATTAGAGTATTAGTAGACTGTCTGCTTAATATCTTCTAACACTTTATTTTGATGGGTCCACAACATACAACATACTGACTACTTTGCAGTATATGTCAACTTATTCTACTAACCCTAAACCTACCCTACTGAGAGATAGTAGACATGTAGCTGCAAATGAATGAGAATTAGTTGACATGTAGTTACAAAGTTACTTATAGTTAGTAGAATGTCTAAAGTGGACTATCAAAATAAAGTGTAACCAATTTTTTTTTTTAGAAAACAAGAATATAAAATTAATATAATAATATCTTAAATCTTAATATCTTAAATCACTTTACTTGTCAAATAAATGCATCTTAATTCAAGAATGTTTAGATATTCATAGTAGAAAAAAGACAAAAATACTAAGTAAGAAAATAATTTTTTGCAGTGTGCGGTCTACAGGTTTCCTTTGATTTGCACACAATGAGTAATGGCTGGAGATCAGAGGGTTAATTTCTGCTGAAACATCACCCTCTGATATATATTTAACACATAATGTGGAAATGGAGATTAACCTTTCATATTTCTGCTGTGCTCCTCACATGTGGGCGTTTCTGTTCATGTCAAATATCAAACGCAGAAACCAGACCTAGACATGAGTGACACATCTGTTGACATCGAGAAAGAGACAATGTTCCACTTTAGCAGACATCACTAGAGTTAAAAACAGAAGCTGTGACGTGAGCACCTGCGGAGTGACATCATGTTCATGTAATTCATCTTCTGTGTCTCTGCAGCATCATGGGAAGCTGTCTCTGGATACTGATGCTCGTGGTGAACCAGGTCTCGCCGTACAGACATCCAGCAGAGCCTTTAGCCTGTCAAGTGGTGAGTTACATCATCTCCAGGTCTGATTAGCTTGATCTTCAACTTCTGAATCAAACAGACTGTCTGTGTTTGTTCAGTGCATCTGTCAGAGTGAACAGTCTCCCGATGATTTTCTTCCTTCTTTGAGTGTCAAAAGATTGAAAACAGATTCCAAGCCTCAGTTGCTTGAGCTAAATTGTCTTTAAATGTAGGAAAGAAGAAAAAAAGTCAATAGAAACATGCACTCAAATCTGTCTCTTCTAGAATTTCAGACGCTCAAATTGGCAAAATACGTCTTAAAATGTGACCCTGGACCACAAAACCACAAAACCAATCATAAGGGCCCATTTTTTTTTGATTGAGATTTGACTGAGATACAACTATTTGAAAATCTGGAATCTGAGGGTGCAAAAAAAAATCTAAATATTGAGAAAATCTAAAGTTGTCCAAATGAAGTCCTTAGCAATGCATATTACTAATCAAAAATTAAGTTTTGATATATTATGGTAGGAAATTTACAAAATATCTTCATGGAACATGACCTTTACTTAACATCCTAATGATTTTTGGCATAAAAGAAAAATGGATAATTTTGACCCTTGGCTATTGCTACAAATATACCCGTGCTACTTATGACTGGTTTTGTGCTCCAGGGTCACATATATGAACTCAATCATTTCTCATCAAATCATCTGTTGACAACCACTGACTCACTCGTGTCTGTTTCCTCAGGGTCTAAAACAAACGTCAGTATCAGTTAAATACATTCGCACTAGAGTCGCTCTTAGGGTGAATCCCATTTCTCTGTCTTACCCCTTCCCCTTCCCCTACCCCTTCGTCTTACCCCTAGCCCTTGTCCCTCGAAACCGAGTGGTAAGCGCTAGGGGTGAAAACATACCCCTATGAAATGAGACACCACTTGGTTACGGTTACGTCATCGTACATCTTCGCTAGCTGGCTGCTACGTCACCAGAGGAGACAAGTGTGGATCACAAACTTCCAAGATGCGTCTGCAAGTGTGTGTATGTCGATCGCGTGGGTTTTATTAGTGATGTTTTTGCGATTGTTGTGCAAATCAGCGATGTAACGTTAGCGTAGCAAACTAGCGATTTTTAAAACATTTCAATTAAGAACATGGTTGCAAATATATATGTACAGGACTGTGTAGAGCACAAAACAAGACTGTCGTAATTTTTAAATCAATTATTTAAGCCGAAAATGGGACTCTCTGGATGATCTGGACGACATTGTTGCCGGTTGCGCGGTGTGTTCTGGGTACCCCTTGGTTTCAAGTAAGCTCGCGAAAATGCTTGGTTTTAAGGGGTATCTACCCCTTCCCCTTAGCCCTACCCCTCGATCAAAACCAGAATTGGGACAGCCCTTACTCTCACGTGAACGCGCAAAACTAAGGGGAAGGGGTAAGGGGAAGGGGTAAGACAGAGAAATGGGATTCACCCTTAAACTTTACAATGAGAAAAAGCAAATGAACCCACATGTAGAGAACTGTGGTGAGTTACAGCATCTCCAGGTCTGATTAGTTTGACTGTCGATGTTTGTTCAGTGCTATAACACAGCAGTTACTATAATGACTGATGATTGTGTGCAATTCTTTGCCTAGAAACCAAGCATTTTCAGTTCCAATCAAATAGAAAATACTCGTTCGTCTTCGTATATCAGTTGCTTGAATTGAATGGTCTTTGGTGGCCATTAAATGGTCAACCTGTAGGAAATAAAAACCACAAGGGAGACCTCTTTTAGCAATGAACTTAGAGTAAACGGAGACTTTTGCTCAAAAGTGTCTTCTCTAGAGTTTCAGATGCTCAGATAAGCCAAGATTGGTCTTTAATCGAAAGCCTTGAAATATAAACTAAATAGTTTCTCATCAAATCATCGGTGTTGCTCCACGTTCATTTTTATAGCTCTATAGTCTATATTGAGTCGCTTGTGTCTGTTTCCTCAGGGTCTATAAAATGCTTCAGTATTAATTAAATAGAATCATACTTAAACATTACATTAGCAAAGACCAAATGGACCCACATCTAGAGAACCATATTAGGCAGAAACATCCTCCCAGTGCATCCGATTATGAGCCTTAGACTAAACCATAGAGTCTGATAAGATGAGCTGATCAGAGCAGGTTAGTGAGTTCAGGATGACTGTGTTTAGGGCAGGAAACCTCCTCTGACCGTGCGATTGGACACCAGTGACACACAACTAATGAACGCAGAGGAAGTGTGTGTAAGATGAAATAAATCAGCGCTCCATTATGTCTCCATCCTTTTGCTTTTCCGCCCTGGCGGAAATGAAGGGTCAGTCCCAGAGACGAGGGAAAATCCTGAAACACCGTCCCTGAGCCACAGTTATCTAGAGAGCATAAATAAAGTGTAGATGGAGCGCAGATAGTGTAAACTGAGAGCTGCTTTAAGTCATACGTCACGCTAAAAGCTGTGGTGTCTATTGTGTTGAAATCTTCCAGGAAATAGCTGTGATGTCATGAGTGTACACTAAAAGTCAAAAGTTTTTGAACAGTAAGATTTTGAATGTTTTTTAAAGAAGTCTCTTCTGCTCACCAAGCCTGCATTTATTTGATCAAAAATATAGCAAAAATTGTAAAAATTGTGAAATATTTAATTTCAACATAATAATAATAACAAAAACATTTTTGAGCATCAAATCCGAATATTAGAATGATTTCTGAAGAATCATGAGACTGGAGTAATGATGCTAAAAAATCAGCTTTGAAATCACAGGAATAAATGACATTTTAAAATATATTCAAATAGAAAACAGTTATTTTAAATAGTAAAATTCTACTGTTTTTGCTGTATTTTGGATCAAACAAATGCAGGCTTGGAGAACAGAAGAGACTTCTTTAAAAAACATTAAAAATCTTACTGTTCAAAAACATTTGACTGATAGTGTACGTCAGAATCACTTGCGCAGTGCAAAAAATGATTTTCATGCTTAGTATTTTTGTCTTGTTTTCTAGTATAAATATCTAAACATTCCTGAATCAAAATGCATTTACTTGACAAGTAAAATGATTTAAAATATTAAGTCTTGTTTTCTAAAAAAAACTATTATCAAAATTTTGTTAGATTTTGCTTAAAAAATAATAATATCTTAAGTCATTTTACTTGTACAATAGATTAATCTTGATTCAAGAATTTTTAGATATTTATACTAGAAAACAAGACAAAAATACCAAGTAAGAGAATAATTTTTTTGCAGTGTGGTAAATACTGTTGGCTAATAGCACTCATTCTTGTCGGTTTAAGGTCCACGAGGATGTCGACTGCAGCGGTCTGAACCTTAGAAGTGTCCCGGCACGATTGCCGGCCTCCATCCACCTCCTCGATCTGTCTCGAAACCTCCTGCAGAACCTCACAGACCGGGAGCTTCCAGCGCTCTCCGCCGTCCATCATCTGAACCTCCACGCCAACAAGATCCAGTTCATCCAGCCAGGCCTGTTCCAGGACACGAGCCGTTTGGAGGTGCTGGACCTGTCGGGAAACTTGCTGGACCTTCACGCGGCTCTGAAAACCCATGTCGGGCCGCTCAAATCCCTGCGGCGACTGGATTTGTCCGGAAACGGTCTGTTCACGGATATGAGCGATTATTTCCTGAGCGACGCCCCGGGCCTCACCGACCTCTCTTTAGACGGGAACAGCATTACTAAAATAAGCAGGCACACATTCAGTGGATCTCAGGCTCTAACAAGCATCGACCTGCACAATAACGTCATCATAGAAATCGAAGAAGGTGCTTTCGAATCCCTCACGGGGCTCTCAGAACTTGACCTGTCGGTGAACTCCATTTCATGCATTACGGACTTCAACCTCGTTCAGCTCAAAACACTAAACTTGAGCAAAAACAGCTTGACTAATTTCCAGACCGTTGATTCGGATCTGGAATTTGAGCTTCTGTATTTGGACCTGAGGGAAAATAAAATACTCTACTTCCCTGTGCTTCCTCAGAGGAATAAACTCATGTACCTGGACCTGTCCAGAAACCTCTTGAGAAGTGTGAACTGCTCTGGTCCACTAGAAGAGCTGGAGAACCTAAAGGCCAGCGGGTATCTATTCACCGACCACGACAAACCCCTTTGCCTTTGCGTCAATCAGAGGCACCAGGATCTTCCCAGGTTGCTCTACTTGGACTTGAGCTACAACCAGCTCAAAGCCATTCCGTCCTCGTTCTTCAGCAGCATGGTTTCTCTGGAGAGCCTAAACATCAGCAATAACTGTTTAGAGAGCTTCAGTGTGGATTCAGAAGGCCATCTGAACTCGTTGAAAACCTTGGACATCAGCTACAACAATTTGCAGAACTTGTCCTTCGGTGAAAACACGCTGGCTTCGTTGGAAGTCTTGCACCTTCAGGGAAATGCTCTGATCACGCTAGACGCCGGGATTTTCTCAAGGCTCCCCAACATACGAAGCCTTCACCTTCAGCAAAACCTGTTTAGCATCTGTCCTTCTCTCAAGGGTCCAATGCATGATTGCATTCGACTGTCCTCAATCCCGACCCTGAGCTATCTGTACCTCTCGGAGAACAGTCTTGAATCAGTTCCACCAGGCGCGTTTCACGGAAGCCCGCTGCTTATTCTGGATCTTTCTCAGAATCCGGAAATGGGCTTGGGCCCGAACTCTCTCTCAGGTTTGGAGACGACCCTCGCCCATCTTTCTCTAAGAGGAAACCAGCTCCAAACCCTAGCCATCGACTTCACCTTCTTCCGTAAACTCAAGTCTTTGGATCTGTCAGTGAACCGACTCACGGGCGTCTCTCTGTGGAGCGGAGATTCTTCTGTGGAGTCCTTGAACCTGCAGAATAACAGTTTGGTAACGCTTGCATCCGACACGGTTTTTGCTCTGCAGAAATCGCTCCGGACTTTATACGTAGGCTCGAACCCCTTGAGCTGCTGCGGAAACCCGTACCTCCTCACGTTGCTTCAGCAGGACAGACTGAACGTGCCGGATATCGCCGCTGTGACCTGCTGGTTCACAAGAGACTCGGAGAGCGTTGAGATCAGCGTGAGTGCCATGCAATCAGAGCACTGCGAGTCGGTGGATGGGAAAGTGTTGTGGATCAGCGTGATCGTCGTGCTCGCGCTCGGACTGACGCTGGTGTCGGTGGTCGCCTTGAAACTCTGTCACTCAAAAAGGCACGGATTCAAAAGAGGCATCAAAGCTTGAGTCAAAAGAAGGAAAAGAAACCAAAGCGTTCTCACCTGACTGTGGTGCCGCATGCATGACAGCTGGGTTTCAGTATGTGATGCGTGGGTGGATCTGGAACAAGTTCAGTGTCAAATCCTGATCACCATCCTTTGCATTCACATCAGTTGTGACATTTGCTATTTAAACAGAAATGCATGCAATATTGACAGAATAAACTGGTGTGGGCAAAGCAGGACTTGCTCTTGCATTCGAAACCAGCCAGATGCAAGAACACATCCTGAGCGAGACTGCACAAACGATCCCAAACATGTTTTTGTGCTAATCTTCTGCAATAACACTACACTTTCTGATGCACGCACTTTATCGATTGTGATTGTGAATATGGGAGTGAAATGTATATGCGTAATGTGAAAACTGCATCAAGTTGCGAACAGATGCAAGATTGACTGAAGAGGGTTGTAGAGTGAGACATGTGATTGCAGGAGTGTGTTTTCAATATGTGACCCTGGACCACAAAACCAGTCATAAGTAGCACGGGTATATTTGTAGCAATAGCCAACAATACACTGTATGGGTCAAAATTATCTATTTTTCTTTTATGCCAAAAATCATTAGGATATTAAGTAAAGATCATTTAAAGATATTTTGTGAATTTCCTACCGCAAATATTTCAAAACTTAATTTTTGATTAGTAATATGCATTGCTAAGGACTTCATTTGGACAACTTTAAAGGTGATTTTCTCAATATTTAGATTTCTTTTTTTTTGCACCCTCAGATTCCAGATTTTTAAAATAGTTGTATCTCAACCAAATATCGTCCTATCCTAACAAACCATACATCAATGGAAAGCTTATTTATTCAGCTTTTCCAAAAATTTGACCCTTATGACTGTTTTTTGGTCCAGGGTCACATATGTGTATGTTGTGCATTAGCCGAAGGAATTTCATCAGCCGGAGGAAGTGTTTTTACTGGAACACCTGCAGCAGAGCGTCTCTCAGCATCGCTTTCCTGTTGTTGAGCTCAGTTTCCTATCAGTGAATGCTGCATTGCATTCGCCGTGATGATTTATTCATTCAGTCTCTCTCAGTGACTCTGAGTTTGGCTGGACTGGTGATCAGGTTCAGCTACGCTCCGAACACACACATAAACACACACCGGCTGTGATGTTTGTTCAGGTCTTTGTTTATATATTTCCAGCCCAGAGCTGAAATAAGTTTGACCCTGGAGTCTATATCAGGCGTGGATAAAGATAGACAGGAAATCCCTGTTGAGGGAAGCGCACATAATCACCGCAGATATTAATAGAGGTTTATTTCAGAGCTGTTGACGTGCTTATGACAGCAGCTTCCTCCTGTCTATCTGAGTCACGGCCACGCCCCCTTCTGCTTTCCAGCTACACATGACAAAACCCGCAGAAGTCACACACACACACGTCATGTATGAGCAGCCACTACACACCAGTGCTATATGAAGGAACTATTACCACAATGTTTGTATAATGAACTACTGTGTAAATCTATTTATGAAGTATTTTCCTAAATAAAACATATCTGTTATGTGCTGTCTGTTCACTGTTCCTCCACATCAAGATTTTAGGCTAAAGTCATAAAATACATTATTCCTAAATTACACTTTATTTCCATGGTCCACTATTTACTAAAAACTAACTTTGCAACTATACATGTCAACTAACTCTTGAGTATTAATAGACTTCGGTTATGTTTAGGTTAGGGTTAGTAGAATAAGTTACTTGTAGGATACTTATATCTAAATCACAAAATAAAAAAAACATGTTGTTACTTGAAGAACAATCATTAACTATAATAATATACAATAAAAAACCTAATTAAATATACAATATAATATACTTATATACAAATTAAAACTTATTTTATTTCAGTTTCCAATGCAACATTTCTAATTTTCATTTAGTTTAAGGATGTACTAAAAATAAATAAATAAAATTACATCTAAAATAAAAATTAAAGAAAACGATATAGATATATATAAAGAAAAACTAAAGGAAAACTAAAAACTAATATAAATGACAAAACCACACAGTAAAATTACTAAAACATTAACTAAAATGAGCATGAAAGCAGAAAATGTGAAAAAGTCTACTACAAAATATTAACAAAAACGATAATATTATCTCGGTGATACTAGTTGAGGACCCTCAAAATAAAGTGTTAGCAGATATAAACCAAACGAATACTCTAATAACTGCTAGTTGACATGTAGTTGCAAAGTTACTCTCAATTCTAAAGCAGTTTCCTTGATCACCTAAAAAGGAAATAGTTCATCTCTAAAATGACTTTTACTCTGACATCACTCTTATGTTTCTGGATAATAGCAGACAATAGTCAAATATGCATTTAGTCATTGTTTTAGGAAACTCACACGTGGTTTGGCTGCATTCTGATGCCTCACACTGCAAAATTTTTTTTTTCTTATTTAGTATTTTTGTGTTGTTTACAAGCAAAATTATCTGCCAATGGGGTAAGAAAAATAATCTTAATTCAAAATCTAAACAAGATGATATTTCTTCCCGCAATGGCAGATATTTTTGCTTGGGTCCCACTTTATATTAAGTGGCCTTAACTACTATGTCACTGTAAAAAGTGATAAGTTGACTTAACTTAAAAAAATTGAGGAAACCCGTTGCCTTAAAATTATTAAGTAAATAATAATTAAAAAAAATAATTTAAGTTAACTGTCAAGTTCACTTAACTTTATTTTTTAAATTATTATTTACTTAGTAATTTTAAGGCAACGGGTTTCCTCAATTTTTTTAAGTTAAGTCAACTTATCACTTTTTACAGTGTACTTACATCAAAATACAAGTACAATGTACTTATTGTGCTCATATTGTATTGCAAAACACTTCTGCTGCTGTTGAGGTGGGATACGGTAAGTTTAGGGACAGGTTTGGTGGTGTGGGTAGGTTTAAGGGTGGGTTAAGGTGTAAGGGATGGGTCAATAGTGTAATTACAAATATAATTACAGAAATTAATGACAGATGTAATTACATGCAGGAAGTTTTTTAAATAAAAAAGTCCAATGTAAAAACATGCACGTACACAATAAGTGCATTGTACCAAATGATTAATTGAAATGTAATTACATAGTAGTTAAGGCCGCTTAGTATAAAGTGGGACCTTTGCTTGTTTTAAGGAAAAACTAACAAAATTTTGATAGGTTTTTTTTTAAGAAAACAAGACTTTATATCTTAAGTCATTTTATTTGTACAGTAAATTCATCTTGATTCAAGAATGTTTAGATATTTATAATTTTTTTTTTTTTTTGCAGTGCAGCACTCACTCAATCCCAGCGGATGCAATCAGTTACTGGAGCCTACAGCGCTTGTGCTTCATATAAACAGTCCTGCAGTGATAATGAATTTACAGAAGTATAAATACTATGAGTTATGAGGTGATTAAACAGCATGGATGATCAGAGAAATGGATATGGGCTCTCAGTTCTGAGTGTGGGCTGGCAGAGCGCCTCCAGCACAATGCCCATCAGACCTGTCCAAACAGGAAGTAGCGCTACAGGAAACGCGCAGCACAAACATGGAACACCGAGTTCTCAAAGACACGCTGCTGTTTGTTTGGCTGCGGTTCCCCACTGTTTTCAGCTCTTAAAGGGCTCATTCATGTCATCTTTCAAATTATATGATCAGTTTATTACACGGCCCTGCTGCACACTGCAAAAAATGATTTTCTTAATTAGTATTTTTGACTTGTTTTCTAGTAGAAATTTCTAAACTATCTTGAAGTAAAATGATTTAAGATATTAAGTCTTGTTTTCTAAAAAAAAAAAAAAAAACATTTTGTTAGTTTTTACTTTCTGCCAATGGGGTCAGAAAAATAATCTTAATTCAAAGGCTAAACAAGATGATTTTTCTTGCCCCATTGGCAGATATTTTTGCTTGTTTTAAGCAAAAACTAACACAATTTTGATAGTTTTCTTTAGAAAACAAGACTTAATATCTTAAATCATTGTACTTGTCAAGTAAATTCATCTTGATTCAAGATTTTTTAGACATTAATACTTAAAACAAGACAAAAATACTAAGTAAGAGAATAATGTTTTGCAGTGCAAATGTCCTGGATTTTTAGTTTAGTTTATTTATTTACAGGGGCAATGCACATTAATAGACATAACTGTAAACGTGCCAGAATTAGCCCAAAAGGCTATTTTTCATCTGTAGACCCTTGACAGAATGTTAAAAGGTCACCCTAAAACAAAGACAGAGCATCACACATATACACATCATATGGAGAGAGAAGAGAAAAAAATAAATAATTTTCAAATAATCACACAATCAGAAAAATCGCTACTAAAATACAAAATATAAGTGAACTATCTAAAACAAAGTAAACATGAGAGAAAGAGAAAGATGGCAACAGGAGAAAGCAACATAGCCAAGAGCAATTAGTACAAGGAAGTCTATTGTCAAGAATACAATACTAATATTGACAGTGCTGAGTTGTCAGTAACCATTTTTTAAGATGAGACTGAAAAGAGCCAAAAGTATGTAATCGTCTAATTGTTGATGGGATGGAGTTCCATTCCCAGCTTTGACTGAAAATACAGACTGACTGAACTTACTTCTCTTGAAAGGAATAATACAGCCCCCTCTTTCCCCAGCCCTTGTAGATCTGTGAGCAGTTGTTCTAATGTTCACAAACTGTTTTAGTGGTGAAGACAAGCTATGCATAGTCTTAAACAGCAGATAAATATGTACATATTTGATCCAGTTATCCCAGCTTTAATATTGAGCAATGATGAAACTGAACTGATTTCTTATCAAGAGTTTTTAGTGATTGTTTATACAAAGACTCTAGTGGTTTCAGAGTAGTAATACTGGCTTGCGACCAAGTAGTTATACAGTAAGTAATATGAGAAATAATCATGGAATGCATATACATCATAGCGGCGTCAGACGACATATATTCACGAATAAATCTAAAATTTGATAAACTAAATCTGACCTGGTTACAGACCTTTTTAACCTGCGCCTTAAATGAAAGTTTGGAATCAATCAGAACACCAAGGTACTTATATTCAGATGAAACCCAAAGCTCGTTTCTGACCAATGATTGTAAAAACAGTGTCTGATTTGCTCTTTCAAGTCACACTTTATTACAAAATATGATGAATTTTGTAGCATTTTTGCCTTGATGTGCATTTGTGCGGTGAAGAAATCTTGTATTCTCTCTAAATCAGCAGAAAAACATGATTGCTGTCTGAATCTGAGACCATTTGATCAATTCTCAGCCCATTTTCACAGGTGCTGCCTGATTTCAAGGTTAAAACTATGACAGAAAAAATGCACTTTTACTGCATCCAAACAACCACAGAAAATCACAATTTCATGAACACTGTAAAAAATTATTGCTGTGATTAAAAATAAGCGATAATGTGTTGTTTCAACTTAAAAAAAAAAGAGTAAGTGTTTATGCTTGACTTAAAATGACAAGTTTAGTTAACTTTAGTTACTTCGGCTATTTAAGTTATCTGAACAAATTTTGGAAAATATATTTATAAACTTGTGTTTATGTAAAAACTCTTTGACATTAAATCTAGTACCTGAACATATTTTCCCACTCCTTTGCAAATTTTAAGTTAAATGTCATATTTGAATATCCTGTCATTAAAGCAGAAACTTTTGACATTTGATTCTTCAATCTTATTTTGGGAACGTAATGGAAACTTGTCATTGATATTTTTGAGCTCAGCATCATCAAATTGGGGTTTCTTTGCAAATTATCAGATTTTTTTATTGAGATGCAGGGCTGTGTAATATCCCTTCCTCTCTGAGGTCATAATTAGTTTTTTCTCGTTTTTTCTCGTCTATTTTTCGCCTGACAGGTGTTTTTTGCTTCAAGTCTTTGATGTAAACGCCTCTTCACATGTGGAATGAGTAACAGGGTTTTCTGTCTGCTTCAATGTTGTTTAAATCTGCTCTTTTTTTAATAAGAGCCTCGTCATCATGACAGATTCATCAAACAATCGCCGTTTCAACGCTTCAGGAATAATAGTATCGATCCCACTTCCTCCTCATGACCTCACTGCACAGGTCATGTGATGCTGATATGCAAATGAGGTCATGTGATGCCACAGGTCAACTCTTCTTTCCTTGTTTTGATCGTTACTGCTCGTTTTCACAGCACAATGAAGCCGTTGATCAGTGAAGATCAAGGAGAAGGTGATTCCTCCTGACCTGACGGCGAGTTTCTGAGCTCTTTCATTCTATATCAGGTTCTGTTTGTGTACGAGCTGAAGATGGGCAATTATGATTTATAATAGCAGTGGCATTATTTATACAATTACTGTAAATCCTGTCTTTATGATGTGTAGCACGTTCTTGTTTTCACATAAACGTGTAATTACCAGAAACAAGATGAGAATCACGTGTTTGAAGAGAGGCTTTGTTTTCTGTGGAATCTCTGAGACAATAGCCGCGTTCATCTTCATCATCATCATCATCATCATCATCATCATCATCATCAGGCTGAAGAATGAGGAAAACTGTCAGAAACTTCCCTCGTGCCTGAAGTCATAATTACCCGTTTGTCCTGTTCAGGTGCTTTGTTTTCTGTGGAATCTCTGAGACAATAGCCGCGTTCATCTTCATCATCATCATCATCAGGCTGAAGAATGAGGAAAACTGTCAGAAACTTCCCTCGTGCCTGAAGTCATAATTCCCAGTTTGTCCTGTTCAGGTGCTTTGTTTTCAGACAGAACAGGAATTTATTAAAGCCTAAAAATATTCAACCAATATCCAGTGGATTTTGAATCAAATGTAGCATCTCATTCGTTGACAGCCATATAAACGTAACTTGCACTATTGTACTGCAAAAAATGATTCTCTTACTTAGTATTTTTGTCTTGTTTTCTAGTATTAATATCTAAACATTCTTGAATCAAGATGCATTTACTTGACAAGTAAAATTATTTAATGATTTAAGTCTTGTTTTCTAAAAACATAAATTTCCTTAAAACAAGCTAAAATATCTGCCAATGGGGTAAGAAAAATAATCTTAATTCACAGGCTAAACAAGATGATTTTCTTGCCCCATCGGCAGATATTTATGCTTGTTTTAAGGAAAAACGAACAAAATTTGATTTTTTTTTTTTTTACAGAAAACAAGACGATATCTTAAGTCATTTTACGTGTACAGTAAATGCATCTTGATTCAAGAATGTTTAGATATTATACTAGAAAGCAACACAAATATACTAAGAGAATAATGTGTTTGCCGTGTTGTAGCCATCACCGCGGTATCTAGATAGTCATCCTACTAATGATTCTGAAGTTTCAGTCAAACAAATGCTGTTTTCACTCAGTAAAATGCACAGAATATGCATTAAATGATTATTTTTATTCATAAATACACAAGACTGTAACAGCAAGAGAAAACAAAGCAGATACTGTGGGAAAAACTAATGAAACTTAACAGTCAGCACAGGAATGATTTCCTCTTCCATCATGTTTAACCTCAAAAACAGCTATCAAAAGTATCTCTGAATTTCCCAGTCATAAATATGACTAGAGCAGCCGTTCATGTCCAATTTCCGACTAGGAAACTCATATTTACGATATTTCTGATGAACGCCCAAGAGTGACTTCACAACAGACAGCACTACACACGTGCTGCCTTCTAAGACTGCTTACTCTGACAAAATCCTGTCTTCAGCGAAAGAAAAAGTCACGAAACATTGATGTTGTCTCTGTATTTTCATGCTTATAGTATCAAACTCCACTGGAACAAACACAGCATATATTTACATTTACATTTATGCATTTAGCAGACGCTTTTATCCAAAGCGACTTACATTGCATTCAAGTTACAGTTTTACATTTGACCAGCTCTTGCTTTCCCTGGGAATCGAACCCATGATCTTGGCGTTGCTAGCGCCATGCTCTACCAGTTGAGCTACAGGAAAGCGCTGTAGCTATATATATTACTATTATATATATATATATACTACTAATATATATTACTATGAACGGGAGAAAGAAAGTGCACTGTGCCCGATGATGGAATAAGTCCCGCCCTTTTGAATAAAAGAGCCAATAGAACACAACAGACGATTCCAGAAGTATAAATCCCATTTGTTTTCTCCAGAGAAGTGATTTTAATGATAACCTCTTAAACCATTAAAGACAGACCTACTGTGAGCTATGCGGTTGTTGAAGCCATCAGACTTCATTATTTCAACTTAGTTTTGTAAATAATTAACAGCAGAATTCCTGGTGAAAAACTACATTACCCATGATTCTGCAGAGAAATCTCCACCAATCAGACAAGCAAATCGCTCCAAAAGAACCGCCTACTCCGATGAAGCACTGCAAATGAAGTAAATGAGTCATGTTGAATTATGTTTTGCAATTAATATAACATATATTGTTTCAATATACACAATCAACATCTCTAAATCAATAGTTTTGTATTCCTCCATTGCTTTAACTTCAATTGTCATTGGCAGTTCTTTCACTCATTAAAGTCATTATGTTCACAGTCAAATCAGAGTTTGTAATGCTGTGATTCTCCTCGTAGCTGGTTGGTTTGGTTCATGCATCATACACTCTTAAAAATAAAGCTGCTTCACGATGCCATAGAACAGGGCTGTCCAAACTCGGTCCTGGAGGGCCGGTGTCCTGCAGAGTTTAGCTCCAACCCCAATTAAACACACCTGAAGCAGCTAATCAAGCTCTTACTAGGAATACTAGAAACTTCCCAGCAGGTGTGTTGAGGCAAGTTGGAGCTAAACTCTGCAGGACACCGGTCCTCCAGGACCGAGTTTGGGCACCCCTGCCATAGAAGAACCGTTTTGTCTAAATGGTTCAAGAAAGACCTTTTAACATCTGAAGAACCTTTCTGTTTCACAAAAGCTTCTTTGTGGCGAAAGAAGGTTCTTCAGATTATAAAAAGATAAGAAAGAGATGCTTCTTTGAAGAACCTTTGACTGAATGGTTCTTCCATGGGATCACTGTGATGAAGCTTTTAAGAAATTTTAGTTTTAAGAGTGTAACTCTTTAATGAAAACTTAATAAAATCCCTGTGGGAAAAAATGAATGAGAACAATACTTCTGGAACAAAATCTGCTGGACAAATGCAGTGATACTCTATTAGTAAAGTCATATTAACAAATGATTTGAAATCTGTTATTCAAATGTGAGTTTGGGAAGTTTTTGAGACGTTTGTATTTCTCCATTGAAGTAGAGAGGAGTTGTGCTGTATGTCTGTATTCAGAAAAACCGTAGGTGAAATGTCACCCGGATGAGCGACTGCTTTTACTGTCCCATGAGGCCATTCATACCAACAATATTCATGCTATATAGCATACTATTTGATACGGATGCCAAGCAAGCTTCAAACCAAATGTAGTTCTCTTGAGTGCTTCTCATTGAGCGTTTGAGTCACTCCAGCTTCCATTCTGATCATCAGCCTATGAAGACAAAACACAGCCGATCACTGGAGTACTGAACAGAACTGTGTGTGTACTATAACCTGATCCTAACACTGCAAGAACTAATGTTCTTCCTCTATCTCTGTCTTGTTTTCCAGTACAAATATCTAAATATCCTTAAATCAAGACACATTACTGGAGAAACAAAATGACAGAAGATATTAAGTACTGCTCTCTGAAAAAATGATCAACATTAAGTACGCTTATGCTTTAAAAAAAAAAAATTAAAAACAACAACTCTGGGATAAGCAAAATAAACTTGATTCAAATGAAAACAGGGTTCTTTTTCTGACCACATTAGCAGATCTTTCAAATATTTTTTTTTAGGAAATGTCCTCAGACATTTGGGTTTTCCAGTAAATGTATCTTGATTTAAAAACATTTAGATATTTGTATTGGCAAAAATCCAGACAAACATCATTTCTTGCAATGAAAACAGTTAAAAACATAAAAAGGAGAACATCCTGAAAAGGAGGTTTTGGGAGGTTTTGTCATGTTTAACTCACTTTTGAGTATTTGACTCTTTTAGTACAAGCACACAGAACATGACGACATCAGCATTACTAACAGCATTTCTTCTGCGTTGAAGTGAAATCAAAGGAATTCTGAGTGAAATGAGCAGCAGATGGAAACAGACTGGAGCGCAGACAGACCAAACAAATCAGACACAGCCCATCTCACAGGATCTAAACAAATCATTCAACTTGTGTTTGTTTGTCCGCCGGACTGACGTTACACCGCCCACCCGCTGGACCGACCTGATCACTGTCTGGATCTTTCTCTCTCTCTCTCACACACATACACACACACACACACACTCACTCATGTTGGTTTTTGTGGTTTATGGGGACTCTCCATAGGCGTAATGGTTTTTATACTGAACAAACTGTGTGTGCTATTGCCCTACACCTACCCTACACCTAAACTTAGCCCTCACAGGAGACTGTGTGCATCTTTAGATTTTCAAAAAAACACCATTTAGTATGTTTTTTAAGCCTTTTGAATTACGGGGACATAGGCAGTGTCCTCATAAACCACCTTCATATTGTAATACCTCTGTCATACCCATGTCATTATACAAATTTGTGTCCTCATAAACCACATAAACCCGCACACACACACACACTCACACACACACGCACACACTCACACACACACACACACTCACACTCACACACACACACACACACACCACTCACACACACACACACACACGCACACACACACACACACACACACACACACCACACACACACACACACACTCACACACACACACACACACACACACACTCACACACACACACACACAGACTAGTCACGCCTGACCAAGATCCGTGTTGAATCTGAGGCCTGCACAGCAAAAAATTATTCTCTTACTTAGTATTTTTGTCTTGTTTTCTAGTATAAATATCAAAAAATTCTTGAATCAAGATGAATTTGCTGTACAAGTAAAATGACTTAAGATATCATGTCTTGTTTTCTGTAAAAAAAAAAATCTAAATTTTGTAATCTTGTTTTAGATAACATTTAATTGTTTAGCCTTTGAATTAAGATTATTTTTCTTACATCATTGGCAGATATTTTTGCTTGTTTTTTTTTTTTTTTGAAAACAAGACTTAATATCTTAAATCAGTTTACTTAAATGTGAAGTAAATGCATCTTGATTCAAGAATGTTTAGATATTTATACTAGAAAACAAGACAAAAATACTAAGTAAGAAAATGATTTTTTTCAGTGTGAATGTAGATTCTGCTGGATCGCATGCTTCTCTGCTGCTTTGTCACATTAAAGGAAACTCAGTAAGCAGATGAGCAGATATCTGAGCCAGATGATTAAAGCAGAATGAAAAGAGCGAGAGTTCAGCGAGACTTTCATAGTCGCCCAGAGGCCAACAAACACGCTTCACACACACAAGCGCATCAGAGACGCTCCTCGCGGCAGCTTTTTCCAGGATTTCACTCCTTTGTGCTTCTGCTTCACCCTGCAGCCCTGAAACTAGAATTCTGTAAACATGAACAAAGAGCTGCGCTCGGCTTACTGAACACCCATCCACTTATATAAGCTCGACCTCTCACACAGGCTTGATGTTGCTGTTTGTGTTTGTTTTCAGTTGTCAAGTGTTTTTGAGAAGCTGAGATTCATGGGAACGGATCGGATCGGATTCAGTCTGATCTATTCCTGCGCAAACATATATCAGTCAAGAACGGTTTGTATGTTGATGAGGGTGATTGAGCCGTTCATTCGGGTGGTTTTGATGAAACCTCAAGTGTGTTTCAGAAAGTACCTCGGTTTTTACTGTCATTTGGAGCTCAATTTCATACAGGGACATCCGGGTCGGGTTTTCAGTCTTTCCCGTCCCCTGATCCCTGGAGAGAGAAACTTCACTCCAACTGTTCCTGGAGAGACAAAACAGAGCAGGAGGGAATTCAGTCACATACAACACCTCTATATTAACTCTGAAACACACACACAAGCAGAGTTGTCCCCAATAGCAGTGTAGAAAACACCTAATATTCAGTGATATTACTGATTTGACGGCACTGACACTATCAGATAATCACAAAATCTGAAATGAATTGATCTGAATAATGACACTATTGTGTTCTGTAGAGCTGCTTTATAGCAGTTTGTTTCATAATTGAGGAATTTTGCAACATTAACACTGTTATTCTTTGTTTATCATAGTGAAGCTGCTTTGAAACAATCTATGGAAGCTTATTTCCACCACTGAATAAAAACAAGCAATTCTGAGTTTATATCTTGCTTTTTTTCTCTTCTGACTTTACATCTCATAATTTGGAGTTTATATTTATATCTCAATAATTCTTTTAGTTTATCTCATCATTCTGAATAAATATATTGCAATTTTGACTTTTTTCTCACAATTTTGAGTGTCAGGGAAACACCAGTCACTTCAGTCACCACAGTCATCAGCACCCACGATCACCAGATCCCAATCACCTGATTATTGATTCCCCGCACCTGCCACAGCTCATCAAGCCTCACTCCACACACGCTCCACGTCCGGTCTACTGTTCACTACCTGACTCACAAATGCTACTGACCTGTGTGTACTTACATTCCAGTTTCCCTTGTTACTCCAGCGATCCTTCCCTTCCTTCCTTCCTTCCGTCCGTCCGTTCCTCATCCGACACACTGCTCTGGCTCATCTACAAGGAAAGAGACTCTTTGTATCTTGCAAGACGTACAAAGGACTATCTTCAGTATTTCTACTCACCTGCCATTTCTCTCATCTATCACTCCAGTTATTCAATAAACCTGCTTGTTTCTCACTTACCTGTTTGTGTCTGGCCCGTTTATAATTAAGTAATATATATAATATATATAATATAATTACTTTTCTCACAATTCTGAGTTTGTCTTGCAATTTTCAGTTTATATCTCATCATTATAGTTTATATTTATGTCTCATAATTCTGAATTTATATCTCATAATTATGAATTTATATTTCATAATTCTGAATTTATATCTCATAATTCTGAATTTATATCTCATAATTCTGAATTTATATCTCATAATTCTGAGTTTATATCTCAATTCTGAATTTATATCTCAATTTTGAGTTTATGCCTCAGTTCTGAGTTTATATCTTGCAATTGACTTTTTTTTTCTCTGAACTGTGGTGAAAAAAACAAGCTTCCATAACATTATGCATTGTACAAAGTGCTATATTAATAAATGTGACTTTACTTGAATTGACTGAATATCAGTTTCTGACACACTGCTTGTCCACTCAAACTAACTCTTATAGTGAAAGTTAGTGCACGCTGGCTGCTTTATCGCCTCAGGTCAGAAATAATTCAGTGTCATTATTCATCATATTAAACGGAACCATAAGTTTCCGCTCTCATTTCTCTTCAGACGTTAAACTTTTCGCTCTGA
Source organism: Aspiorhynchus laticeps (assembly GCA_023376895.1). Lineage (NCBI taxonomy): Eukaryota > Metazoa > Chordata > Actinopteri > Cypriniformes > Cyprinidae > Aspiorhynchus > Aspiorhynchus laticeps. Next base: position 29,429,884 of record CM041812.1, read on the forward strand.
ATCGCCAGTGACGTTTCTTTCCACTGCGTCTGGCCTTCATCACAACTCATAATTCTCCAGAAGAGTCTGATTCTCAGTATCAGTCAAAGCTTCTTTCATAAGTCATTGAGTTTTTCAAAAACCATGACGGGGCAAATTCACATGAATCTGAACATGAGGTTCCTCACAAACGGCCCCTGGAGCTCCAGCACAACTGGTGTCAATTAGCAGACTTTCAGTGACTCTCCTCACATGACAGACGAGCCTCCAGCAGCTCCAGACAGCACACACTGTTTGGACAGGTGGTCTTCACTAACTAACCTTCACTAACCCACTGACCGCTGCTTGCTTTCAGGGCATTTCATCAGCGCTGGCGAGTGAAAGTGGAGTGTGTTTACTGTAACTAACTCAGATTCCCTCGACAACAAAAGCTTTTCTGTAGATCTGCCAAAGGAGACGTTTCTCATGACCTCCTCCAGTCCCTGATGAGTTCATGACGTTCCTGAGACGCTCCTCTGGAGACACACAGATAGAGACTCAGACGCATGTATGGGGTTTAATTACACATGTGGGAATCACTGATAGCGGCTCCATCTCCTCCCAAACACACACAATCCCATATAAGGCTGTTCATTCAGAGTCATGAGAGGATCTGCTCGTCTTCTACACGCCTCATATCTTTGAGAACATACAGTGCTGATGCGTTTCCAGCACAGATGAACCAGATGATCCATGATAGTTTGACTTTTGCATTTCCTTGTATTTCTCAGATGAATTTCAATAAAGTCAAAGTGCATTCAGACCCACAGTAATACATGCAATGTTATGATTTTAAAATGTTTTTGAAAGGCTCTTCTGCTGACCAAGGCTGCGTTTATTTGATCAAAAATACAGTAAAAATTGTGAAATAATTATAATTAAAAATATGTTTTCTATGTGAATATCTGTTAAAATGTTATTTATTTCTGTGATCAAAGCTGAATTTTCAGCATCATTACTCCAGTCTTCAGTGTCACATGATCTTCAGAAATCATTCTAATTTGCTGCTCAATTATTATTGTTATTAAATTATTAATAATGCATCTTATCAATGTAATTACATTAGCTAGCATGCACTAACAATGACACATACTTTATTAATTTCAAACGTTACTAATACATTATTAAGTTGTTTCGTTAATGCACTGTGAACTAATATTTTTATGAACTAACATTAACAAAAGTTAATACTGGAAAAATGTAGTGCTCATTGCATCAACTAATGTTAACAAACGAGACCTTGTTGTAAAGTGTTACCAGTTTCCCATGTTTTCGGCGCACACTAACGGGAGGCACAGGAAGTTCCTGCAGTCAGTAAATTGTAAGCAGACGTGGGGATTCATGAGCTGGACTTGAGTCACGCTGAACAGCTCTTTGTGAGTAAGATAGGAGTTAGTCTCACTTTCTGGAGGTCAGAAGGGTCACACATGAACCACTTTCCTCTTTCTGAGCAACAGCACTACATTCTGACAGAGCTGTGAGTTCACTATGATGAAGCGGCTCAGTCTCATCTCATCTACGGCTCCTTCTGTCTGTCCTTGAGAAAAGGAGAGACACGTCTCTAGAATCATCATTGTGTTAAACAGTTCATCAACAGATTGAGCATATTCTGAAGAAATATGAATGCAGTTACCATTCTCAGCTCACCGCTGCGATGCTGGAGCGCCGTAGGGGTACCAGGGTGTTGACAAGTGGTTGCTAGGGTGTTTCTGTGATTTTCAGTGTTGCTATATGGTTGGCAGGGTGTTGTTATGGTTACCAGGGTGTTTCTATGGTTTTTCTGTGTTGCTATGTGGTTGCCAGAGTATTTCTATGATTATCAGGATGTTTCTATGGTTAACAGGGTGTTGCTGTTGTTGCCAGGATGTATCTTTGCTTTTCTCTGTGTTGCTATGTGGTTGCCAGGGTGTTGTTATGGTTACCAAGGTGTTGTTATGCAGTTGCCAGGGTGTTTCTACGGTTAACAGGGTGTTGCTGTTGTTGCCAGGGTGCTTCTATGGTTTTCTGTGTGTTGCTATGTGGTTGCCGGGGCATTGTTATGCAGTTTGCAGGGTTATTCCATTGTTACCAAGGTAATTCTATGGTTTTCTCTGTGTTAATATGGTTACCTGGGTGTTATTATGTAGTTGCCAGGGTTTTCCTATTGTTGCCAAGGTGTTTCTATGTAGTTTTCAGGGTGTTGCTGTATGTTTGTCAGGGTGTTGTTATGGTTACCTGGGTGTTGCTATGTTTACCAGGGAGTTGCTACAGTTGCCAGCATGTTGTTAAGGTTACCATGGTGTTGTTATGGTTGGCATGGTGTTACTATGGTTGTCAGGATGTCGTTATGGTTGTCAAGGTGTTGCTATGCGTTTGCCAGGGTGTTTCTATGGTTGCCAGGGTGTTACTATGGTTGCCAGGATGTTGTTATGATTGCCAGGGTGTTGCTATGTGTTTGCCAGGGTGTTGCTATGGTTTCCAGGGTGTTACATTGGCTGCCAGGATGTTGCTATGTTTGCCAGGGTGTTGCTATGTGTTTGCCAGGGTGTTGCTATGGTTTCCAGGGTGTTGCATTGGCTGCCAGGATGTTGTTATGTTTGCCAGGGTGTTGCTAGGTGGTTGGTAATTGCTTGTGATGCCCCTCATTTTGGATGAAAGTGTCTGCTGAATGAATGTGAATTGTGTAAACTCATTCTGGGTGGATGTGTGGAGATCATGAGTCTGATGCGAGGAATCACTCACACGACTAGTTCTATGACTAATTAAAGCATTTTTTGGATCTCTGCTGGCTGACGTCAAGACGAAGGCACTTTATGTTTTGGCAGCGAATGTTTTTGTTCTTCTGAAGTGTCTGTAATGAGAAACGACAGAAACACAAACCATCTGATCTACAAACCATAAAACAACATCTGGAGAAAGACCTTCAGATGGTTTCAATGTTCTCATGTTCTTCACACAAACAAACAAATCATAAAGCCACTCGACACACGGACAATTAAACACATTATATATCTATAAAATGAAGAACCACGTTCCTCTCCACAATTACAAACATCACGCGCCCCGATGATCCTACAAACCCACAGACTCATTTAAAACAACACCAGAAACCACACTCATCACAGCCGCTGTGTGTTAGAGAGGAATCTCACCTTTGATCTCTGATGAATAATAATAAGTGTGTGTGTGTGTGGTCTCAAGGTTACACACACATTCTTGCATTCTCTCCATAGGCGTAATGGTTTTTATACTGTACAAACTGTATTTTCTATCCCCTTACCCTAAACCTACCCCTCACACAAAACTACTGGCATTTTTAGATTCTCAAAACACTTCATTCTGTGTGATTTATAAGATTGTTTCCTCATGGGGACCAAAAAATGTCCCTACAAGGTCAACATTTACTGCTATTACCATGCTTGTGGGGACATTCATTTGTCATAACATAACACACACACACACACACACACACTCTCTCCAGCAGTGCATTTCTGACTTCAATAACAAGATTCCAGACAAAATGGTTGCAGTTGTTTAACTGCAGACGAGACGAGGACGAGCTCTATAAATACACAGCATGTTTGACACAGAAAAAAATCTGCTGCTATAAACACTGAACGCTCCGTTTAGTCTCAACGATTACAACACACACACACTATCAGTGTTGAACCAGACTCAGACTCTGCTGGGTTTATAGGATTCCTCTGGGATTAGAGTAAATGTTATTTCATTAAATACTGAGACGTCACTATTGACCCCTAAAAAACTGACCAAAAACCTCCCCGAAATGATTGAAATGTAATGATATTACTTAATTAAAATGCCTTATTTTTATTGTATTTATTTATTTTTCCAGGAAGGATCCACTGAGATAAAAGGAAATCTCTTCTTTCAGGGAGCCCTGGCCAAGATGACCATAAAAAACACAAAATTAACACAAGACAAAATGATATACGGCCAAAGCAAAACAGTAATAATGAATCAACAAATGAATTAAAACAGCAACAAGGTTCCTTCATTATGCACTGCAAAAAGTTTTTTTAAAAGTGTTCAGAGAGGGAATAACTGAAGAGGTGCAACATTAAACAGATTTTTTTTATATATATATACACATATAACCACAGAAGCATCAGAGGAAGATGTCAGCTTCAGAGGGAGGCTCTTCTCCTGGAGTCATGAAGCTTGAGAAACCCTTCAGTGCACACTAGTTCCTCAAGGGCACTTACTGGTACTTTTGAAGGGCTTCACCTCAGTGTTTCTGCGGAACGAGCCGCTCATATCTGACATTCACAGACTGTCTGAAACATCCCACATCTCACACACACACGCACAGTCTCAGAATCAGATCGACACTTCCTGTCTTCAGATGAAGTGAGTCACTCGTCTACATTCACTTCATCTCCAAACAATAACATCAGCTTATAAGGCTTTCTGACTATATTTGTCCAGATGATCAAATGTCACATACAATAATTCATAATCATCTGATTAGTTCATCTCATGACGAATGTGGAAAACACAACAGCGGCTCCTCTGAGGGGATTTCATTGAGGATATAAATCAATTAATTTCATATTTAAATGGAGATTATTACACACAGTCAGAAATCAGCATGTACAGTTATTAAATATGAATTTTAGCATTCACAACTCATCACTGTGATGTTGGAGTGACCAGTATGTTTCTACACAAATGAGACGTGCAAAAACTATATCATTATATTGAAGGAAGCTGATTAAACATAATGTGACTTCTATTGATATTTTCCCTAATAACACGAGTGAAAATGTCTTGTGGTTACAACACTTCCCAAAAATAAATAAATAAATAAAAAAGTCCTTGTTATACATTTAAGTACTGAGTAATATTAATTAACTACACATACTTGTTATATAAGTAGGGTTACTTGTATGTAATTATGCATCATTTATTGTTATTATAATAGTAAGCACATGTAGCAAGGACACCTTAAAACAAAGTGTTACCAAAAAAAACAAAAAACTTCCTCGGTCTTTTTTGTCTTGCTTTCCGGTATAAATATCTAAACTTTTTAAAATCATTTACTGGAGATGCAAAATGACAGAAGTCGTCTTGAATTCTGAGAAACTCATCAAAGTTGAAAACTTTTTTAGAATTTTTTTTTTTCCACTTTGAATCAAGCTGATTTTTCTGACTCCATTGGCAGATATTTGTTCTTGTTTTGATCATAAACTCGCTTCATTTTTTGATATTTGTCTCATAAAACAAGAATCTCAATTCATTATGATATTCAGTGAAGACACAGAAACACGTGACAATCATGTTCAGAGCTGATGGGAGAAACACACCTGTCTGTGATCATCATCATCGCTCCTGAGAAACTGAAGTGTGTGTGAACAGAAGCAGATCAAGAGGAGTGACTCTGCTTTCAGTGTGAACACGAGAGACTTCTGCTGCTGAACGAGCAGAAATGATAAATGCCAAAAGCACACTGGAAAAAAATCATCATTTCATCAAATCATTTTTGTAATCTGTGACGTTTTAGTATCACTGAGATATTGTTTTTATTAATACTTTGAATCAGTTTTTATTTTTCCATTTTCTATTTCATTTTAGTTAAAGTTTCAGTAATTTTTTAGTGTTTTAATTTTTAATTTATTTCAGTTTATTTTAGTGTATCAAATTAAACTAAATGAAAATGAGATGTTGCCTTGGCAACTAGCTGAAATAAAAAGTTATATTTTATTTCAGGTATCATGTCAAGTAATGACAACGTGGTAACACTTAAAGCCTTTAGTATAATGCATTATAAAGGTATTCATGCATTGTAATGCATTATATATTTTCATAAGTAATTGTAACCAAAGTTTAAATGCATTATAATATTTAAAGGTTTGTCGGTCATGTTTTAATGCATTATACTTTCTAAAAGTGTGATGAATGAATAGATGTATTACAGTGCATTATACAATTAATCATGAGATCATACCATGCATTATAAGGCATAATTAATGCATTAAAATACTTCTATAATACATTATATATGTATATATAAAGGATGATAAAAATATTGGAGTACATTTTACAAGAGAATACTTGTTCAGTTTTCCCACTTAAAATCATGTTTAATTTAATGTTACTTGCCATTTCTTTGCAAGCAACTCCTGCATGAAAACAGCTTCTACATCAAATTTCTGTCTTCTGTCAAAATTATGCTTCATATCTTTTCATAAACACTTGTTACCAAAGATAAAATGCATTTTAATATTTGCAGATTTTGTTTCATCTGAAATTGGTTGTTTGACACGTGTTTTAATGCATTATTCTTTGTAAAGGTCTAACAATGAAAAGATTTGTATAATAACTGTGGTTATGATTATTAATGAGATCATACAGTGCATTATAATGTGCATTACAAGGCATAATTAATGCATTAAATACTTTTAAGTGAAGTGTTACTGAAAATGTTTGAAAACTCTTTCTACATGATTTTTTTTGTTTTCAGCGGCGCGAGGAAACAGACTCCCAGCTGCTGTATTTCACAGATCAGCATCATTCTTGCAGGAGGAACAGAAATACGAGCGTCCAAAGCAAACACACGGACTCTGCTCATAAATTCAGACCGGAGGAGCGCAGAAGGGCCTCTGATTGGAGCCACATGGGGCCGAGTCCAGCTCGTTTCATACTTTCTATACGTGACCCTGGAGCACAAAAGAAATAGAAGTAGCACAGGTATATTTGTAGCAATAGCCAAAAATTATACAGTTTTCTTTTATGCCAAAAATCATTAGGATATTGAGTAAAGATCATGTTCCATGAAGATATTTTGTAAATTTCCTACTGTAAATATATCAAAACTTAATTTTTGATTAGTAATATGCATTGCAAAGGACTTAATTTGGACAACTTTAAAGATGATTTTCTCAATATTTTGATTTTTTTGCACCCTCAGATTCCAGATTTTCAAATAGTTGTATCTCAGCCAAATATTGTCCTATCATAACAAACCATACATCAATGGAAAGATTATTTAGAAATGATCATCTCAATTTCAGAAAACTGACCCTTATGACTGGTTTTGTGCTCCAGGGTCATGTATGATCTTCAGCGTGTTTTCTCAGTGTGATCCGGGACGTCCCGAGCAGCTTCACTTCATCGACCCGCTGGAAGATTCTCACCTTTACAACTTCTTCAAACTCGGCCGTTCCCCTTCAGCTCGTCTGAGGCTGGCACTATAATTAACAGCAGATGAAGGTCATCTTCAGTCGCAGGGGTTTTCCAGCATCTGACTGCAGTCCAGCTGAACCTGAAACTGAAAGTCCAGCGTCTGGTGGATACCGACGGCTATTTGCATTAAACACATTAAAGCTTTATTTATAGCGCTTTAAAAGCAAAACACACAGAGATGACTTCATCCTGGAACTTATTCTGAGCTCATATGATATCATGATGAAATACAGCCAGTGCTATTATCATACAGTTACATACGGGTTTTAAAAATATATATTAATTCGTTTTTATTTTAAGATAACGTTTTAGTAATTCTGCTTCTGTTTTTGTTTTTTATTAGCATTTTTTAAAATGTCTATATTGCTGTTTTATTTAGAATTTTATTTCTTTATTATGATTTAACTATTATATTATGTTAAGTTAAACAAATGAAAAATTTAAATGAAAATCAAAATATTGGAGGATTAATTTTATTTTATTTCCTTTAATTAGTTTATTATATTTGGATAAATTAAAAGGTAAAGTAAATAAAAGTTATTTTTTACTATAATAGTTTTAATATAATAATTATATTTACTATAATAATAACTATTTTAACTAGTTTACAATAATAACCCTGCTAACAACAAACAAAAACACAGTAAGACTGATTCAATGTCATTATATTCAGAATATAAAGCAGTTTAATCACTTTAACTTAAAATTAACATTCATAACTACCATTTTCATTTTCATTTTAGTTAACATAATTTGTTGGGGGGTTTTATTTTAATTTGCTGTTGTTTTTTGTTTAAGTCTGCAGTTTTTATTTCAGTTTTAGTTTTATTTATAACTAAAACATTTTATTTTAAGCAACACTAACTATAATGCAATGAACTATAATAACCCTGCTCAATGCAAACATAAAACTACAGTAAGAGCAAGTGAATATGATTATTATTCTACAGAATACACCGATAGCTTAATCACTTCAGTTTAAATGCATGCACACCTATCAGTAAATATTGTGAACCGTGAGTCAGAGTAATTATTATTAGCTGTAGAGTAATGGTTATGGTTATCACACGGATGAGAGAATCAAAGCCTCGCTCCGCCCGACCGAACAAACGCATTATGAAACAAGCCAATTACTTCTGGGAAAACTAATTAGTTTAATGAGCAGTTACATAAAGGACGCTTTTCTGAGAAACTGAAAGGATGTGAAAGGACCGCTGAGCCACAGTGTTCCTGTGGCTCAGTGGTAGAGCACTGCGTTAGCAGCACAAAAGGTTGTGGGTTCGATTCCCAGGGAACACACATACTGATAAAACATGTATAACCTGAATGCACTGTAAGTCGCTTTGGATAAAAGCGTCTGCTAAATGCATAAATGTAAAAAATGTGAGAAGAGAAATCAGCAGGAGTTGGACTGCAGACAGAGAACTTCACATACACAATACATCTGTTTCATATGGACATAAAAACATCTTTTGTTCTGCATGCATCTGTAACATGTATTTGTTAAGCTTTTAATAAACTGGTGTTGAATTCATTAATGAGACATTAATGAAACCATTCAAAAAAATGAAAACCGAAACAAAATTTGATTTGGTAAAAAAATAAAATGTATTTCAAAGGGTCCTAAAATTGTATTTTTGAATGAATTATTGTTAAATGGTTTAAGCCCATCATGCTTTCAATTAATTAGACATGCTTTTTGTTTATTCAAATTTAATTAGACCATAATAATGAAATCCAGAAAAATTAAAACCAAAAACACAGAATTTGGTAAAAAATAAAACAGAATTTGAGGAAAAATTAAATGCATTTCATATGGACATAAAAATGTTGTTAAACTTTGAATTGCTGTTAAATTGTATAAGTTTCATGATTTCAATTAATTAAGACATGCTTTCTGATGATTAATTAATTAGTGCTGTCAAACGATTAATCACATCCAAAATAAAAGTTTTTATTTACATAATATATATGTGTACTGTGTATATTTATTATGTATATATACAAATACAAACACATGCATGTATATATTTAAGAAAAATATGCTGTTTATATATTAAATATATTTATATAATACAAAATATAATAATAGAAATATAAAAAAATGTATATAGGTGTAAATATTTTCAAAATATATACTGTATGTGTGTGTATATATATATATATATATATATACGTAATAAATAAACAGTACGCATACATATAGTATGTAAACAAAAACTTATTTTGGATGCGATTAATTGTTTAACAGCACTATAATTAATCTTTTAATCAATTATTAATCCATTAAAATATCCAAAAAATGTCAACTGAAAACAGAATGAGGGAAAAAAAACGTAGTTTGACGAAAAATAAAATGCATTTTGAAGTGCGCAGTTTTTAAATAATAATAATAATTTTTTTTTTAAAACTTTTAGTAAAATAAAACAAAGAAATAGAATTTTAGGGGAAAAAAAGAGCCTTGAATTGAAGTGATATGATTTGACGGCACTGACTCTATCAGAATCTAATCTGAATACAGACACGGTTGTGTTCTGCAGCGGAGAGTAAACGTGCTTTACTACAGAAACTGAAACGACACGGAAGAGATGACGATTCAAATGAGGCTCTGTCCCACAGGAGCTCCATCCCTAAGGACAGCAGGAAAGTCCCAGCATCCCCTGGCGTCTCTGCCCCTTCAGAGGAGCGGAATCCACCCAGAAACACACACACATCAAAACCCCCCATCCTACACTCACACCCACTGCACGTTTGTTTCCATCACAATGAGGAGTTGCAGGGAAACTCGGCCCTTATAATGATGACACTGGTACTTTCCACACACACACACACACACACACCTGTGGCCACGCCCGTCCTCAGCCCCGCCCCCAGTCACCTGTGCAAACACGCACACAATCACAGCACACAACAGAGCTTTGTAGTAAAGTTTATGAGTTAAAATGCTGAGTGTTACATCCATCCAGCACAAACGAGACTCAAACAAGACACATGAGCGAGGGCACAAATGCTATTTACACCAATCAGAGAGCAGAACACAAGCAGAGGCGGAGTCACGAAATGTCCTGATGAAGCAGCGCTCATCATCATCATCTGGAAGGTTCCAGTCCATCAGCTCTAATTAAAACTATAAATTAAAGGGACAGTGCACCTAAAAATGATCACTCTGTCATCAATCAATCACCATGAGGTTGTTCCAAACCTGTATGAATATTTTGAAGAATGTTGGTAAACACTGCTGGTAGCATTGACTTTCATTGTATTTTTTCCCCTACTTTTGAACAGGATGATGATGTGTAAAATCTTCTCACTTTGATTAACAGAAAAGATATTTCAGGGCCCTGTGAAATATCTTGAATGAATTGTTAAACACATATTTTGGTCCCCATTGACTTCCATAGTACTTTTTTTTTCCCTACTATGAAAGTCAATGGCTACCGTCAACAGTTTGGTTACACATTCTTCAATATATATATATATTTTTTAAACACAAATTACATTTTAGGCCCTATGAAATATCTTCTGTTGTCTTCAACAATTTATATATCTATTAAGAATGTTGGTAACCAACTATTTGCTGGTACCCATTGACTTCCATAGTATTTTTCACTAGTATGGAAGTCAATGGCTACCAATGGCTGTTTGTTTACCAATATTCTTCTAAAAATCTTCTTTTGTGTTCAACAGAAGAAAGAAACTCGTGAATGAACTCGTAAATGAAGACAGAATGATGATTTTTTGGTGAACTGTCCCTTTTTAAGTAGAAATCAACACAAACGTTCCTATCGTTCTGTCAGGAATCTGATTCTCCATAAAGTAAGGTTTCGCTCTACAGCACAAACTCACTGCATGATTCTCTATACAGCCGTGATGAAGCACAAACAGAAGGTCTTTCTCCTCGGAACAAATCAAATCCGCACACTTCACTGTGATTGGTCGGCCATGGGGCTGGTCCCCGCCCCCTCGTCGTTGCTGCTGTCCACTTCCTGTTCCATGGCAGCCTCCTCGTCCAGACGCTGGCTGGTGTAGTCGGTGATCTCCAGAAAGCCGCTGGGCTCCACCACCACGTTTGATTGGCTGGAGTCGGGCATGATGGAGTACTGCGGGATCACCTGACCACAAACACACATCACATGACCTCAGCAACATCAAAACAGGCACAAAATTATATTTTGATATATGCCTTTGATATTATTTTCCTCTAAACCACTAGATGAAGAACCACTTTTCAAAATACTCGCTTTTCAAGATGCACATGCAAATTTGGCAAAGTTGATTCTGTAAATATGTAAAAGTACACTGCAAAAAAATTCTCTTACTTAGTATTTTTGTCTTGTTTTAAAGTCAGTGGCTACCATCAACTGTTTGGTTACACACATTCTTCAAAGTATATATTTAGTTTCTTTTTTTTTTTTACAAAAATGAATGTTATGGCTATATGAAATATCTTCTGTCGTCTTCAACAATTCAGTTAAGAATGTTGGTAAAATATCTGCCAATGGGGTAAGAAAAATCATCTTGTTTAGCCTTTGAATTAAAGGAAAACGCCACCGTTTTTCCATATTCCAATATGTTCTTCCCTCAACTTAGACGAGTTGATATGTACCTCTCCCGTCTCAGTCCGTGCACTTAATCGCTCTAGCGCGCGGCACCACTATGCTAGCGTTTAGCTTAGCACCATTCATTTCTTAGGATCCAAACTGGGATAAATTTAGAAGCCACCAAACACTTCCATGTTTTCCCTATTTAAAGACGGTTACGTGAGTAGTTACACGAGTAAGTATGGTGACACAAAATAAAACGTGGCGATTTTCTAAGCGGATGAAAATGATAACTATAATGTGTGGCGGAAGAGCACTTCGGAGCACTTCGACCTCGGCGCAGTAATATCATCACTCCTGAAAACTCCTCCTCTCCCTCTTCCGTCAATACAACCAACGTGGCCTGCACTATCACTATCAGGGGGAGGGAGATACATTTGTATCAATACTGTGAGCATTTTACCTTCCTTGCCACCTCATACATTTTTAAACAAAATAAACGACTTGTATGATTTATTTTCACACAAATCCATTAATGTTCAATACAAATGTATATATTTTTTCTGCAATTATACATTTTAGGCGCAGTGACAAGCACATTTTTTTCTTAAGGTGTGCCTTTAGCCCCGTTGTACCCTATATCTGTATGAAAAAATCAAAAGCAGGTCTGTAGACTGAATCAGATGTGGACGAGTGAGTGTGTGTGTGTCTGTTTGCTCTACTACACACACTGAAACATGCGTGACGCTCGTCTCACTACACATCAACTTCATCTGAGAGTCACTTCAGCAGCATTTACTTTAAGAAACACTATCAGCAGATACACAGAAACACAGAGAACTGCACTACAACCCGCCAAAATAAAAGTTCTGAAACTATGACCGCAATATATTACTATTGTACAGTAGAATGTACTTTTCAAAGTGTTAATTCTACTACTACTATTAATAAGACATTACAACTTTATTTTTTAAGAAATAATCACAATTTTTCATCCATGTTTTAATTTGAACAGTAAACCTCTGTTGCGCAGCAATTTATGTGCCAAAAAAATGAAATGGTTTTTAAAATTTTTATTTGATTAAAATATTAAATAAGCGGTTAAAATGGAATTAAACCATTAAATGTAAAATGAGAAAAATTAAAACACGGAATTTGGTAAAAATAAAACTGAATTTGAGAAACAATTACCGTATATTTCATATGGGCGTAAAAAATATTTTTTGTTAAACTTTTAAAATTGTAGTTAAATTGTATGTTTAATGATTTCAATAATTATACTTGCTTTTTGATTCTTACAAATTAATGAAACCATTAAAATGGAGTCCAGAAAAATTAAAACGGGAAACTGAATTTGGTAAAAAATAAAACAGAATTTGAGGAAAAATAAAGTGTTTCATAGGGCCCTAAATATTTATTTTTTTTTGTTAAACTTTTAATAAATTGTAGTTAAATTGTATATGTTTTATGATAACAATTAATTAGACTTGCGTTCTGATTATTAAAATTTAATTAATCCATTATAATGGAGTCCAGAAAAATTTAAACTGGAAACAATAAAAAATAAAGTAATAATAAAGTGGAATTTGAGGGGAATTTTTTTTTTTTCAGAGGGCCCTAAATATTTAATATTAGCTAAACTAAACGGAATATTTGAATATTTATATTTATTATACTTATATTAAATATTTGGCAAAATATTTGTCTTTTAATAAATTGTTGTTAAATTCCATAAGTTTCATGATTTTAATTAATTAGAGATGCTTTTTGTTTACAAAAATTGAATTTTACATTATATTAAAAAGTAATCCATGAAAAATGAGAACAGAAAAAAAAAAAAAAAAATCCAGAAAAGAATGAATTTGGAAAAAAAAAATAACAGAATGAACAGAATTCAACAGACGTTCTGGAGGAGAACCTGATGGAGTTTAGTTTCCTCACTACGGTCACCTTTGCAGCTCAGCTCGGTCAAAAGACAATATTCAGTATTATCACTGATTTGACGGCACTGACACCATCAGGTGAGAACGTGAACTGAACTGATCTGAATAAAGACTATTGTGTTACATGGAGCTGCTTTACAGCTGAAAAATTATCCTCCTCCCTAGTATTTTTGTCTTGTTTTCTAGTATAAATATCTAAAAATCTTTGAATCAAGATGAATTTACTGTACAAGTTTAATGAAATAATATATTATGTCTTGTTTTCTGTAAAACAAACATCAAAATGTTGTTAGTTTTTCCTTAAAACAAGCAAAATGTTAATGCATCTTGATTCAAGAATGTTTAGATATTTCTACTAGAAAACAAGTCAAAAACACTAAGTAAGAGACTAATGTTTTGCGGTGTACAGAAGTAAAGCTGAGCTGGAGCACCTGTATGATGTCCAGGTCTTTGCTCTTGACGCGGCTGAAGGCTCCGTGAGCGAGCGTCTGTTTGGAGCTGCTGATGAGCGGCGAGGCGCTCTGTGTTTTGGTCAGCGGGCCGCAGTCGCTGGATGAGTCCACCACCATGGGCTCGACGCTGGGGTCGATCTCCGCCTCCATCATGGAGATCTTCAGGATGTCGGAGACGGAGGTCTTCTCTGCCGCTGAGCGACTGGAGCTGGACTCCGGCTGGAGCTTGACGGACGCCTCGCCACTGCTGGACACCGGGGGACACTGATGAGCACCGAACGTGATCTTCGTGACGGCCGCGCCCTGTGTGATGATCGGCTGCTGCACCTGATACAGAGAACCATCACTGATCCACTGCCAGAAACATAACATTAGGGCTGGGTGGATTGATTCTGAGATCTTCTGAATGCATTGCCATTCTCTCTGGAATCCATTCTGGCCTTAGTTTTTAACAGCAGGTGGCGCTCTAGGTTAGTTTTTAACTAGAGATGGGTGATACCACTTACTTTGTTTTCGATATGATACCGATACTTTTAAAGTCCAGTATCGTCAATATCGATACGATACTTATAAACTGAACTTTTAAATGATCAAATTTATTAAATTATTAAAGGGTTAGTTCACCCCAAAATTCAAATATTGTCATTAATTACTCACCCTCATGTCGTTCCAAACCTGTAAGACCTTCGTTCATCTTCGGAACACAAATTAAGATATTTTTGATGAAATCCGAGAGCTCTCTGACCCTCCATAGACAAGGTTCAGAAACGTAGAAAGGACATCGGTAAAATAGTCCATGTGACATCAGGGGTTCAACCATAATTTTACGAAGCTACGAGAATACTTTTTGTGCACAAAAACAACAATAATAACAATTTATTCAACAAATGTTCTCCCCGAGTTACCGTCTTCCTCCATTTTGGAGAGTACCCCAGAACGTAATCAATGATGTTTACGTTCAGTAGACAGCGCGCACATGCTAAACGTAAACAACACTGATTGAAGAATTGTTGAATAAATTACGATATTATCGTTTTCTTTGCACACAAAAAGTATTCTCGTAGCTTTGTAAAATTACGGTTGAACCCCTGATGTCACATGGACTATTTTACAGATGTGCTTGCTGTGTTTCTGAGCCTTGATCGTGTAAGTATCCTTGCTGTCTATGGAGGGTCAGAGAGCTCTCGGATTCCATCAAAAATATCTTAATTTGTGTTCCGAAGATGAACGAAGGTCTTATGGTTTGGAGACGACATGAGGGTGAGTAATTAATGACAGAATTTTTTTTATTTTTCATTTATTTATTGACGACATTTATTTAGTTATCACAGTCATCGTTACAGTTATCACAGTTATAGTTATCATCATACTTATCATTATAGTTATCGTCTCAGCTATTGTTATAGCTATCATCAGTTATCATTACAGTTATCATCATACTTATTGTTATAGCTATCATCAGTTATCGTTATAGTTATCATTATACTAATCGTTATAGTTATCATCTCAGCTATCGTTATAGTTATCGTTATAGCTATCATCAGTTACCGTTATAGTTATCATCATACTTATCGTTATAGTTATCATCTCAGCTATCGTTATAGTTATCGTTATAGCTATCATCAGTTATCGTTATAGTTATCATCATACTTAAAGTTATAGGTATGATCACAGTTATCATTATAGTTATCATTATTGATGAAAAACTAAAAATGAACAAAATAATACAAATGTAAAATTAAAAGAAATTTAAAAAAATAACAGTCAAAATAATACAATTTCTAAAGATGAAATGTTTTATCTGTTTAGGTCCATGTCATGTGACCATTAACCATCATCAGAAAACCGTGAATATTGAAATACTATTAAAATATTAACTTAAATATTAGCACAGGTTTTTACATTATATTCCAGCTAAAGGGATTTGGCTGGTAAACTCTACATCAACAGATGAGAAGCACTGACACAGACACTAGAGCCGCACGATTCTGGATAAATTGAGAATCACAAATTCACAAAATCTCAAAAATAGATCACGATTCTGAACTAAACGAAATAATGTGACAAAATATTATTGCTGCAGCCTGTTTAAAAGTGTTTAATTAATTTGAATGAATTGTTAAACATTTTAATGTATGTATTTAAAATGCAATATATTTAATACACCAGTTTTTAATATTACAATTATGAAAAAGTGGTTTGAATGAATGATTCAATGACTCATAAATACTTGTTTCATTAAAGGATGAATCAGCATTTTTGAATGAATCTCTTGAATGAATGATTCAATGACAAATACATATTTAACAGTCACTTGTCGCCACCTAGTGGAGAAACAATGCAGTCGACACAAACGTTATTTGAAGCATCAGTTACTTTCAAAAGATGACTTGCTCTATTTTGATCGCTACCATAGACATCAGTGTTTATATCTGAACTATAAACTTTCATCCCAGTATTTCTGTGATAATATGAATGACTGTAAGACATAATAATACTGTGTAGTTGAAAAGACTGTTTGTGAAGCTGTTTCTTACCTAAACATGTTAACTATCTGCTCTCTCTGTCAGCGGCAGCGCGAACGCAGATCTGAATGTTCCAGTATGATTTATTCAAAGGTTTAATAGAATAGCGAATCACTGTCATTTAATGATTAATCGTGCAGCTCTAACAGACACACGGCATGCATGCGGGCCTCACCTGGCTGCAGCCGGGCGTCTTGCTGGAGCCCACGGGGTGATGCGCCTGCAGCGGCGGCGGCTGCGACAGCTGCGTGTGTGTGTTGGGCCGGTTGTGTGAGGAGGGCGCCTGCTGCAGTTTGGGCAGCTGCGGTTTGTGTGGAGGGTTCGAGGAGACGAGCGCCGCAGACGCAGACACAGACATTCTCTGCACAGAGACTCGGGCCATGAGAGGCTCCGCCCTCTTGGAGGAAGTGGGCGTGTCAGACGGGCCGGCTGCAGGTTTGGGCGGAGGACTGCGGTGCTGCTGAGACGAGCGGTAGAACAAACCCGTCTGAGGATCCAGAGTGTCTCCCTCTAACTCACCCTCCTCCACCACCATCTGCTCCTGCAGCGGCTTCACCTGCGCCACACACGCCTCCACCTGCGCAAACACACACACACACGCACATTCAACATTGAACACTGGAGCATTTGAGTCCATTTGACAACAGAATTGGGTTTGTTTGGCTGATATTCAACGGTGTAAAGTTTGTTAGTAAATCTAGTTAAGATAGTAAACAGCTTCCTCTGGTGTTCATAAGACGTCTTTACACATCTGAGTTAAGGCTGCTCTGTGCCTGCTTAAAATTCAGTGTAACAATGTAATGCTGCTTAAAAGCCAGAATAAATGAAGCCCCTCTGACCTCCCTCCCTCAGACCCTCATAAATAAAATACACATACATATATTATACACATACATATATAATGTAAACAAACACTTTGTGATTAATCGTTTGACAGCACTAATAAAAAATAAAATTATTATTATAAGTTACTTCACAGTTCAATAGTATTGATTTGTGTCATATTATAATTTTATTAAATAATAAAAATAATAATAATTAATAATAATAATAACAATAATTGCAATTAGATGTTTACCCAATTTGTTCTGCCTGTTTTTTTTAAATGTACAAAGTTTCAAGGCTCATAAAAAATATAAATTGCCAGTAAATTTTCCTTATTTTTCTCATAAATATGCACATATTTAAAACATTCATCTCATAACATCGTTGTTTCTATTTTAGATGCATTCCTGAAGCTCAATGCCAAGGTTATATTTCAAGGAAATCCACGAAAGGCATGTAAAGTGTATAAAGCATAATCATGTACAACGCAGCTGTAATTGCAGTGTAAATGCATTTCTGCGTCATCGTCGCAGTGTAAATCAGTGACACAGACATATGGCGTCACATGACTGCGGTTCTGACCTGTTGTGTGGTGTGTCCAGACGCAGCGGGTGCGGTGGTGCTGCTCTTGGCTGTCGGTGGCACTGTTGGGGGCGGACATGATGCTGACGGACTCGGGCTGCTGGATGCAGCGACGTCTCCTCCGATCACAGCCTTACACACTTTACCTGAAACAGCACAGCATACACTGCAGAGTCTTTGACAGTTCACCCAAAAATCATCATTCTGTCATCAGTTACTCATCCTTGACTTGTTCTAAACCTGTGAGTTTTTTCCTCTGAACACTGCAGAAGATATTTTGAAGAATGCTGGTAACCAGTGTCGGGGGTAAGGCATTACAAGTAACGTGAGTTACGTAATCAGATTACTTTTTAAAAGTAACTAGTAAAGTAACACATTACTTTTTAATTTAGAAGGAAATACTTTTTCAAATAAGTAACACCAGTTACTCTGTTTCTCATGTATTGAGTGACAGCTCTTGTGTTGCCATGGTGACAGAAATCAGGAGTAAGTGCAGAGCGTTGTGTGTGAACATGATCGTACTGTAGTTCAACACTAAATATCAACATGTATTTACTCATCTCACCTGCACAAAAACACATTCAGTGTTTCTCAACATAAATAAAAACAGTCAAATGCAAACTCAGAATATTATACAAACCTGTAATAATTAAATTTGTTAAACACCACCAGTAAAACTTCTTCGTTACTGTACTTAAATATATTTGAGGAACTCTGCATGTCCCTGCGAGAGAGAGAGAGAGAGAGAGAGAGAGAGAGAGAGAGAGAGAGAGAGAGAGAGAGAGAGAGAGGCTGTGTATGTATGAATTACCACCGTTTTGCCGTGTTTCTCTATTAACAGTGAAGCTGTGGATTTAATTGCTTTAGAAACGATGATGTTACCAGCTCCTTGTTGAGAAAGATAATGTAGCTCTTCAGCGATTAAGCTATTTTATTGATAAAATTGCGGGGCAGCGCTAAAAAGAATGTCTGTGCATGCGCAGCGTGATCTGTTAGTGACTAAACGTGTGTGCGTGAGATACAGTGAAGACAGCGCATTAGTTTAGAACTCTTCTAACTTTTATTTTTTAAACGTAGAGAGTGTGTTGATTTGTGCAATGATAACCTACCAGCAATGTTAAGAAGGTTTTAATATATTAGAATGAGTACATTACAATATAAATTTATTAGAACGAGTACATTATTATTTATAGGCTTAAAAACAAGATGCAAACAATCAGAATAATGTATCTGGTGGGGAGTGCTCAATGTAAACATGAAACATATGCATTACCTATAGTGTATTGTTTTACAGTTATGGAGGCCCTTCATAATGCAGAGGTCAACTGCTGCTCTGCGTCTAGTTAGCAACGGCCCTATAGCATGCAGTGTTTAATAAACAGCTGTTTTACTAAATTATTCTGAGCTGAATACACATACGCAGGGTTATTTGGCAAACAAAAAAAAGAACATTATTTGAATGATTTTCCTTGAAACTAACTAAGGCTCAGACTACTGAAATTGTTTTGTTCAAAAGAAATGATGGTAAATTAAATACTAGGAAATGAATATAAAATAGGAAATATACAAAGACAGTTTACTACAGAAAACTACAGTTCAGTTCGATTAACGACAACAAAAACAATAAAATGCTTCAAGAACTGGAAACTTAAACAGGGTTCGTACAGATGCTGCAAAATGAGATTACAGGACTTTTCAAGCACTACTTTTTTGGTCAGAGATCTCACTTATCAAACAACATCATTATTAACTTTCAAATTCTAATTAATAAACTAATACAACAAAATGGTACAAAAGTGCAGCACATGCAAAGAATGCAATGACTGTGGTAACTTTAACAATACTATGGCAGAGTTATCACTTTCCTTATTACTTATGATTGACCTGAAGAATGAAAGCTATATCATACACTTGGATAATTATGAGCTATATCACCGCTTATCGGCACTAGGGGTGTGACAATGCACTTAGCTCATGAGATGAGACAAAATACAGATACAATGAAAAAAAAAAAATTGGATCTGTAACTAACAATTACTTTGGTAATCAAGTAATCTACTGATTATTTTGACAATTGAGTAATCTGATATTTTTTAGAAATAAAAAGACCTAAGTGAAAATGAGGCTTTAATATGACTATATTTACATGCAAACTAACAAATAGGCAATAATAATTGGCTTAAATAAAGTATCAAAACCAAGTAATTACATTGTTTTATGGAACCACACACCAATATGCCTATAATATGAACATAACCAACTTAAGTAGGCCTACATTATGTATTATAACAAATAGCCTACCAGCAGAGGGCGTCAACGGCCTGGTGTTGTTTCACTTTACAGCGTGATTCAACGACGTTTAAATCCATTTCATTTCACATGCAAACTCAGAGCGAGGGTTTAAACTTTTATTTTGAAATCGCGATGTACAACAAATCGCATATATGTTGATGTATTATCCTGTGTTGGCATAGGTTTATAAATGATTTATGTTACAAATCTAGTGAGATAATGCACAGTTTTCCCAGACGACCGTTAAGTAACCCAAACTCACAGCATATACAGAGGAAGAGTTTAGCGCCTTTCACACATACAGTCTTTACTGGGAAATTACCGGTAAGTTACCATTAAAGGTACAATATGTAAGTTTTCGCCACTAGAGGTCGCATTTTCAAAACAATAACAAAGGCGAAGTGTGATGACGCTATGAAGGAAGATGTTCACGGATGATATAATGGATTAATTTTTGTATTACCTTTACCTTCGTTATTTTAAACTGCGAATACAGAGAATGTGAGCAAAGAACTTACATTATCAAAGAACATTATGACTGACTTAAGTCTAGCGCAAGTTTAAGCACTCTCAACAAAACTCCCCTTATACTCAGTAAAGCTGTCGATACACGGTTTTATGAATGAATCTCTTACATCATACGTACATCTACACTTTGTTGTCTATGATGAGAGAATTTGAGAGCTGAATTCAGGCAGCGAGCGCGTGCAGTGAACAAAAAACTCATCTGAACACATCTGATTGGCCATTGTATTCATAAGCTCAACAGACTCGTGTGTGATTGGTTATAATGTGCAACACTATAAAATCATGGCACAACATTGAGCAGATCTAAATGTAATGCAGCGGTAAACACTTTTCATTTCATTTTATTCACGACAGCCATAATTGATTTAGTTTAACTGTACTGCAGCATTTGTGTGTTGCCATAGTTTCTACAAGCGGAAACTGGGCATAATGCGGATATCACGTCATTGATCGGCGACAATGAACAGGGACGAGTCATAATTTAAAATTGGAATTTCTCTGGATTTACAAATCCTTGGGAACTTTTGGGTTAACATAAATAGACAACTGCATGAAATATATAACACTGTGCAAGTAGTTGTTTGGATATTTTGTTACGAAAATCTTACATATTGTACCTTTAAGAGATCATGTGTGAACAGGACCTTTTTAAAATTCGTTCTGACAATCATATCATTTTTATGGAGATGACGTGATTACTATGAGCTGTTAACAAAGCTCTGCTGCTTTTTTAATAGCTTTCCTATGTAAATACGCGCTAGACTAGAATTACATCTTTGACCATTGCGCCTCGCAGCTTTTTCAACGAGTCGCGCTCGAGACCCAGGCTTCTTCCATTCATCAGGGCTGCGGCTCTGGATACTATTATGCACGTCTCGTGTTTATAAGAGCAAAAACTTCTGATTGGCTAGTAATGTTAGTTTGGTTGAGAGTGAAAGTGGTGTTCCTCTCATACCATTGGTAGGCGAACTCGTGAACTCTTGTGATATCAACAAGTTTTTTTAAATGTAGGACTATATATATTTTTTTTTTTTCCCCAAAGCCAAACGCTGCACTACGGAGATCCGGCACGGTGCCGGACAACTTTAAGTCCTGTAAGTTTTAAGCCTCTTCTCCAGGTGCAAACAGGAAATGAACTGCTCTGGTCATGTGACAATTTGCACTAACCATGTGAAACTGCACATATAATTTTTTTTTCCATATTTGCAGGAAGTGCACTAAAACACCAGTCAGTATGGTTTTTAGAGCTTTAAATGAAAACCTTTTTTACAGTCACTATTGTGACCGGTGGGATTGAATGGGTTAAATAAACCATGCAATTTTTATGACTTTTATGACCCAGCGCCAGCCCCAGAGTTGAAGCCACATTCAGTGACTGAGTAGAGCGAGGTGTTGCTGTTACCGATGGGGATGTATTCTGTGACAGCGTCCGTCTCTCCGGCGCTCTGACCCGACGGCTCCGGGGACTGTCTCCTCTCCGCCGTCACCGGGATCGGCACTGCCATCTGACTCAGGTCGATGGTGTGCTGGCGAGGTTTGCCGTCGCTCTTCTCCTTCACTGAAACAGCACACAAACACGTTAAAGGGTTAGTTCACCTAAAAATGAAAATTCTGTCATTAATTACTAACCTTAATGTCGTTCCAAACCCGTTAGACCTTCGTTCATCTTCGAAAGACAAATTAAGATATTTTTGATGGAATCCGAGAGCTCTCTGATCCTCCATAGACAGCAAGAATCCTTAACACGATCAAGGCTCAGAAACGTAGCAAGGACATCGTTAAAATAATCCATGTGACATCAGGGGTTCAACCGTAATTTTACGAGAATACTTTTTGTGCGCAAAGAAAACAAAAATAACTTTATTCAACAATTCTTCTCCTCCGCGTCACCCTGGTGAGTATTTTGGAGACTATCACACACTGCAAAACAATTATTCTCTTAGTATTTTTGTCTTGTTTTCTAGTATAAATATCTAAACCAGTGGTCATCAAACTTGATCCTGGAGGGCCTGTGTCCTGCAGAGTTTAGCTCCAACTTGCCTCAACACACCTGCCTGGAAGTTTGAAGTATACCAAGTAAGACCTTGATTAGCTGCTTCAGGTGTGTTTGATTAGGGTTGGAGCTAAACTCTGCAGGGACACCGGCCCTCCAGGACCGAAATTGATGACCCCTGATCTAAACATTCTTGAATCAAGATGCATTTATTGTACAAGTAAAATTACTTCAGATATTATGTCTTCAAAATTTTGTTAGTTTTTCCTTAAAACAAGCAAAAATATCTGCCGATGGGGCAAGAAAAATCATCTTGTTTAGCCTTTGAATTAAGATTATTTTTCTTACCCCATTGACAGATATTTTTGTTTGCTTTAAGGAAAAACTAACAAAATTTTGATATTTTTTTTTAGAAAACAAGAGTTAATATCTTAAATCATTTTACTTGTCAAGTTAATGCATCTTGATTCAAGAATGTTTAGATATTTATACTAGAAAATAAGACAAAAATACTAAGTAAGAAAATAATTTTTTGTGCAGCGCATACGTAAACAACATATGCATTGTACATACACGGATACTTTGTTTATGTTCAGATCAAAGCATAAACAACGTAAACAGCGTATCCACGATACGAATTGTTGAATTAAGTTGTTATTTTTGTTTTCTTTGCACACAATAAGTATTCTCGTAGCTTCTTAAAATTACGGTTGAACCCCTGATGTCACATGGATTATTTTAACGATGTCCTTGCTACGTTTCTGGACCTTGATCGTGTAAGTATCCTTGCTGTCTATGGAGGATCAGAGAGCTCTCGGATTCCATCAAAAATATCTTAATTTGTGTTCCGAAGATGAACGAAGGTCTTATGGGTTTGGAACGACATGAGAGTAATTAATGACAGAATTTTCATTTTTGGGTGAACTATTAGGGCTGCACGATAAATCAAAATGAAATCGCGATTAGGAAAAAGCTGCGTTAGTCATGCGTATCTTGTCAGTGAAGCACGGTTCTGTGATCAGCAGTAAATCTCCATCCGAAGGCCAGAGAAACTCCAAATACGCCCTGCAGAAGAAACCCAGGAAATCCCTGTAGAGGTAGCTGAATAAACTGAAGATTTAACTGCTTTCATTGATTCAACGTGACTAATAAACACAGGACTATGACAATATATGATTTATCGGAGTTCTTATTATAAGTATTATTATAATTTTCATTAAAAGTATATAATAATGCAATGCTAATCGAAACAGCCTTTATCACTGCTTAGAATACTATAAAATATTGAAATATACTATAAAAATATGCGTGCCTTATTCTGTGTAAGAAGCCACATCATCTCACAGAAGGATTTATTTCAAACACTCGGCTGACGTTATGAAGTGAGTTTGGAGTAAAAACATGTTATTAAATGTGGTATTTTCACATGCTTTCAGCTAAAGCAACATTTACTACACAGAGCTGTAGTTCACTGAGAAGCTACGCAAGCAACTTTTTATCGTAGAATGATTTCTTCAATTTCATATTCGTGTGATTATATCGTCTGCGATTTTTTTGTGTAGCTTGTCAGTGAACTACGGCTCTGTGTAGTAAATGCTGCTCCATCTGAAAGCAGGTGATGAGATTTACTACTGATCACAGAACCGGATTTACTGACGAGATGTGCATGAATATCACATGCGATTAATCATGCAGCCCTAAGAACAATCCCTTTAATGCAGCAGGAGCGCGCCAGAGATGCTCAGATACGCACCGCTGATCTGCTGCAGCTCCAGCAGGGCTTTGATGGTGGATGTGGCCGACTGAGACTCTCCTGTCATGTCCTGGTAAATGATGGTGGGACTCGCTTCCACGGACACCTCCTGCTCCGTCCACTCCTGCCCCCTGGAGGTGATGAGGTGCACCACCGGCAGAGCATCTGAACACAGAGAGACAGCCTTCTTACACACTTAAATGTGGGGTATGTATTTTTTCAAAAACGCTTCAGAAAACTGAGCCGAGTACTGAAACAAACTTGCAGCCAATCAGCAGTAAGGGGCGTGTCTACTCATGATGCAGAGGAGAGAGATCAGTGCACAGGACAGACATTAGCCGAGAGACGACAGAAAGGCTTTTACATTTGTAAAAGAAGAAACTTTTTATATTATAATCAAAGAAGCAAGCCCTGTCCAGATTTAAAAAGTAACTCAAAAGTAATGTAAAAAGTAAGTTTTCTGAAATGTTGAATTTATCAATATCAAAGATCAGGAACAATTGGTTATTACAAAACTTGTTTTTAATAAACATGCATAACAAATAAACACTAATTTTTTTAAAAAAATAAAGTGCCTTTTGCATTCAAAATGCATTAATAACAAGTGCAAAAGTGGCATAACAATTAATTTAAGTGTCAGCAATAGAGGTCGACCGAAATGGGTTTTTCTCTGGCCGATTTTCTTTTTTCCCCTTCATCTCATAAAAGAAAGTTTGAGTAGGCCTAAATGTTTATTGCAGGGTACAAGATAGTAATAGTAGTCTAGTAGTACTAGTAGCCTAATTCATAGTAATAATACATGGCTCAAAACTTAAGCACCTTCTCAAAACAATTCTGAAGCATGTTTTTTGTTTGTTTGTTGACAGACATCAGTTTCCAACAGACTTGCAAATGCAAATTCATTCTCTGCCAGCAGGAGGCGCTGCTTGAGCGGGAAATATAGCAGTTTAATCAAATAAGCGCACTCACAAATGCTACTTTATCAGACATTACAGGAAACACGAAATTAAAATGACATCGAGCTTTTCTGGTGGGTTCTTTTCAAAGATACATTTAAAAACACCCGTGCCGCATTTTGATTTTAAAACGTGCAGTGTTCAGTTTATTCAACCAAGTAAAAGCCTTTTGGGAAATTTATTTGTGGCGGTCAGTTTTGATATTGTGATGGGCCACCACAAATTAATCAATGTATGGGAAACACTGGACACTGCTATAAGCCAAAAGGCCATAATCTAAGTGATAACAAAAAAAAAACTAAAAATTCATACACAGCGGTGAAGTGTCGCCCTATTACGTCAAACGCTCACTGGATGTCATGACAACAAATGTAACGCAGGAAACCTTTAAATATCTCGCTTTAAATATTTCAGACCATCTCCAAAAAGACATAAAAAACTAAACAAATGATTTACAAGTTTAACATACGTTTTTCAAAGTAGGAAATATAATTAGTGCTCTTGAAATACGAAATGGAGGCGGGTCCGGATTGAATTAGCTGATTGAAGTCCAGACTTTGAGAAGTGCTGGCCTATAGCATGGTGTATTTTAATTCATTTTGTTAATAAAAGTTCTATGATTTATATATAGGCTAAGACTATAGAGTCTGACGTTGTATTTTGTTGTTGCTTGAATTGAATAAGCAATTGACGCCAAATTGCTGCTAATTTGAAAGTGAAAGTAAAATGCGCACAGCGCTTTTAAGCTATTTAAAAGGGAAGTAAAATGAGGAAAAGTGGGAAACCCCCTCCGGATTACCGGTGTTTTCACACGTCGATTAACCGGTGGGAAAATTTCAACCCTAGTGGGTAAATGATGACAGAATGCGGATTCTTGGGTGCACTGTCGCTTTAAGAGAGTTGATTCTAGGATGCATTGACTCCTAAGCAGATGAGATACATTAGTGTGCTGACCGTGAGTGCTGTCGGAGGTCACCGGGCTGCTCTCTGTATACGAGGGAGAGTCGTCCTTGAGCGCCCCCTCCTGGCCGGATCCGGCGGCAGATTCTGCACTGCGTGAGACCTGCTGCAGCGTCTCGCTGACCAGCTGACGGGCCTGTTCGCTGACCATCGCCGTCTGAAACGCCATGGGCTTGGGCTTGATCAGGACCTGCACACAACACCATCATTACAGATCATTAACAGTGCAGCGTCTGACCAATCACAATCAACTGCTACTTGGAGGTTTATTTAATTTTCTGCTAGCAATACTGAGATTGAATTAACTTTTTTTTGTTGTTGTTTAGTTTTATTTCTTTTATTTTAGTTTAGTTTTAGTTATTTTAGTACATCAGGTTAAACTAAAAATGATAAATGCTGCCATGAAATGAAATGTATACACTAGTCAACATTTGAAGTGGATCAAAACCTTTCAACAAA
This sequence comes from Aspiorhynchus laticeps, assembly GCA_023376895.1. Taxonomy (NCBI): domain Eukaryota; kingdom Metazoa; phylum Chordata; class Actinopteri; order Cypriniformes; family Cyprinidae; genus Aspiorhynchus; species Aspiorhynchus laticeps. The sequence goes on from CM041812.1 coordinate 29,456,896, forward strand.
GTTGTCCTAAAACCAAAATGTGACCCTGGACCACAAAACCAGTCATAAGGGTACTTTTTTAAATAGAGATTTATACATAATCTGAAAGCTTTCCATTGATGTATGGTTTGTTAGGACAGGACAATATTTGGCGGAGATACAACTATTTGAAAATCTGGAATCTGAGGGTGCAAAAAAATCTAAACATTGAGAAAATCGCCTTTAAAGTTGTTCAAATGAAGTCCCTAGCAATGCATATTACTAATCAAAAATTAAGTTTTGATATATTTACGGTAGGAAATTAACAAAATATCTTCATGGAACATGATCTTTATTTAATATCCTAATGATTTTTGGCATTAAAAAGAAAAGTGGATAATTTTGACCCATACAGTGTATTGTTGGCTATTGCTACAAATATACCTGTGCTACTTATGACTGCTTTTGTGCTCCAGGGTCACAAATGCGTTCATGTCTTAGGACAACTTTGATTAACTTTTTTGATCCACTTCAAATGTTGACTACTGTATATTTATTTTGTTTCAATTAAATTAGATTTTATTTGAAGTAATAAAAATTTTTTTTTTTGTGCGTGTGTTTTTCTGGTTGTAGTTGACTGCAGTGAGCCGGCATCTGACCTGTGTTTTGCCCTGCTGTCCATAGACGATCTTGGTGGGGATGATTTTGGTGGACGGCTGGACACCGGCGCCGAGGCTCTTGGGCTGCGTCACGATCATTTTGGTGATGGGCCGCGACGCGGTGATGATGGCAGGCTTGACTCCGGGCATGGCCTGCAGCGTCTTCTCTCCCTGACACACACACACACTCGTGTCATGAATCACCGCACACACATCAGCAAGTACTAGGGTTGGGTATGGAAAACCGGGTCTGTTTTAGAAGCGGTTCCAAATTTCCAAGAACCGGGTGTTCGATGAGACATTTCGATTCTGCTTAACGATTCCTGCATTGCATTTTAATGTGATTTTAAATGATTTAAGTGCAGGAACAGAAAGAACTTGCGCCTTGTTTGCATGCAGTGCACACGTCTGAAGCACAAGCTTCAGAGAACAGCGTCTTGGTGTGGGTTTCCTCCTGTGTCCAAAACTCCTGTGTGACAAAACTGACTAGGATTTGTTTTGTTTTTAGAAAATTGTGTTTTGTGTTTGTTCGTTGTGTGGTGATATGTATTTCTTTGTAACTTTGTCCTTTGCTGCCTATCTTGACGAGGACTCCCAGGTAGAAGAGATATTATATCTCAACGGGACCTTCCTGGTTAAACAAGTAAGTAAATAAATACATTTTAAAAAATTGTCTGTTCTCGTTCCGTGCATTTCCACTGCAGAAAAGGTTGTTCCGGGCCAGAAATGACTTTTCATATTTATCAACCAGTGTGCAGAAAACTACGTCAGTGCATCATCATAAACACAGCCGTTTTTGTCTTAAGTAAACGTTGTAAACAGATGAGAACGAAAACACATGAGTACAGTATTTTTAGATCTGCATGCATTCGGTGTTAAAGAGACAGCAGCCTAATTAACACACTGCCTGTTATTAATGTTAAATCAAACAACAACAAAAAATCATTTACTGATCTTGACTGAATATCTTTAATAACTTTACTTAACCTATATTTTATTTATGAAACGAAAACTATGCAGTGTTTTGAAACTTTTAATTACAGTTTCTGTTCCTGAAATTTGGTTCAGTTGTATTTATATATATATATGCTATTGCTAATTGATTTGTTTGTTCCTATTTTTATTACTGGCTGTTTACTTGTCTTTAACACTTTAATATTTGAAATTTGTCTTAGTCTAGTTGTTCTTGCTGTGGTATTTTTGTTAAAAGCATAGGCAAAAGTTCCTCTTGTAGGCCCAAGTGTTCTGTTATTCAGCTGCAACAGAATGCTTTGTAAAAAGACAGAATAAATATTGGACTTAATTTTTTTTATATTGGATTTTTTAATTTTATTGGAATCAAAACTCTGAATCGATGGGCAGAATGGGAATTGATGACCTCACCCCGGCGTTCAGCAGCGTCGTCACCACGTTCTTCCCCGGCAGACCCTGGATGGTGGTCCCTTTGCCAGTGGTCTTCTGCACCACGATGACGTTGGGTTTGGAGGTCATTGGGATGGTGGTGATCTTGGTGGTGGTTCCTGTGAAGGCAGAGCATTAGAATGAGATGCGGAGAGACTTTACAATCTTCTCACATTTGCAGGAAAAACATATTAATGAGATGGATAAGTGATAAGACTCCGACTATCTGGATGGCGCAGGATTTTAACGGAGCTAATCCCACTGGAATATGTTCAGTTAATGGTCAGCCAGGTCAGTTTTATAACGTCTGGAAGCCTTATATCAATAACCTAGGGATTGATTTGTCAACTATTCTGTGGAAGAGTTTTCCTATTCATGTACCTCAAGTAAGTGCATAAGATTTAGATTTTGTATTGTACTACCTCTATGTATTTAGTGTGGTTATTCACTTAATTTGAGTATCTAGATTTTTTATTTTCCTTTTTAGTGGCCTAGGATAAATATGCTTGTTTATTTTGCTGTTTTTTTTTTTTAATGACTATGGTTTATATTCATGTGTGTTCTGCTTGTAGTTGTATCTCAGCCAAATATTGCCCTATCCTAGCAAACCATAAATCAATGGAAAGCTTATTTACTCATGATGTACAAATCACAATTTAAAAAAAATTGACCCTTATGACAGGTTTTGTGGTCACATATCTCTGACTATGGTCAATACATGATACTATGGTTCCCAGCTCTTACCCGACACCATGTTGGAGGTGAGGATCTTGCCTCCCAGCGAGGCCAGAGACTTGGGCACGACTGTGATGATGCTGCCACTCGTGGTTTTGACGTACGTGGCTCCGGCGGGAGACGTGGCCACTCGCGTGCCGATAGCGGGACTGACAGATGGCCGAGTGTACGTCGCCTGAGAGCCTAAAACACACCAGTCACCAGTTCAGCGCAGGAAAGCTCCCCACCCATTCATTAACATGCATATTAACAGAGATGATACGATAAGACATCTGTCAGGGACGCTCAGGATCTGCAGCGCTTAACTTTAGATCTTCACAGATTGACTTAAACTAGATTAAAGTGAATAAGACTTAATATTTAGTTGCCAATCCTTTGCTTGCAATGTCTGCATCAAGCCTGTGACCCATTGACATCACCCATAAATTTAAAATGCATGCTCTAGTGTGTTTAAGTCTGGAGATTGGCTTGGCCAGTCTAAAACCATCCACTTCTTGCCCTGATGAACTCCTTTGTTGTTTTGGCACTATGTTTTGGGTCATTATCTTGCTGCATAATGAAGGATCTCCCAATCAGTTTGGTTGCATCTTTTTGTAAATTGGCAGACGAAATGTTTCTGTAGACTTCTGAGTTCATTTTGCTGCTGCCGTCATGTGTTACATAATCAGTTAAAGGGGTGGTTGACTGTTTTTTTTCTAGGCTTGATTGTGTTTATGGGGTGCAGTCTAGCATGTGTTCATGCTTGTTTTTTTTAAAAACGCATTATTTTTCACATAATTTACCTTTATTCCACACCTCTCTGTCCCTTCTCTGACAAACGCCTCGATTTATTTCTTGGTTTTATGAAGCCCCTCCTTCAGAAATACGCGATGGGCTGAGATTGGTTAGCTGGCTCAGTGTGTTGTGATTCGCTAAACCGCCTCTACTGCACGACCATGTGCAAGCACGGCTCTTAATGGTATGTTTGGTTGTTGTTGTCTCATACTTTTAAATACGCTGCTATTTGTAAGTGCTACTGCTTCTGTTAGCCTTTAATATACGGTTTTATCCTGATTAAAGCTTTAATACAGCACAGCAACCGCACGCGTGTCCATTTATAATGCTTCTCATTATAAATCTGACTTCTCATTACATCTGACGATCTGAATGAGAGAGAGAGAGAGAGAGAGAGAGAGAGAGAGAGAGAGAGAGAGAGAGAGAGAGAGAGAGAGAGAGAGAGAGAGAGAGAGAGAGATGCAGAGCAGGGCGACAGAGTAACAGTATTAAGAACTGCTGCTTTAATGATTTTGAAACTTGAGAATCCATTAGAATCGTTAGAAGACAGAATCGCGATTCATATGAATATATTTTTACGTGCATCCCTAGTTTTCTCTTCCTCTTCTCTAAAGCAGCGCAGCATGGCCTCGACCCCTTTGCTGCGTGTTCCCGGGGGCGGGGTTTATCTGGGTCTGTGACGTATCAGACCCGGGAAGTAACTCGTTGTAGTCCCTTACCAGTTGTTTTTGTAGGCATTAAACTGCCAGAATTTTAAAAGACGATATCTCCGTTTGCATTGAACTTTCAGCGCCGCAACTCTGCAGATATTGTTTATGCTCAAACAGCAACATTACACACTAACTACTGTGAACTGCGAACAGTTGATTGTGAGACCTTCACTCCTGTCCTCTGGAGGTTGTTGCGGATGTCACTAACAGTAGTTTTAGGGTCTTTCTTCACATCAGTCACAATGTTTCTGTCATCAACTACTGATGTTTTCCTTGGTCTACCTGTTCGATGTCTGTTACTTAGTACACCAGTGGTTTCTTTCTTCTTCAGTACATTCCAAATGGTTGTACTGTCTATGGCCAATGTTTGTGCAATGGCTCTGATTGATTTGGTTCCACGTACTATAAATGCAGTCTGCACAGGCAAAACTCAAATATGAAACTGAGCGCAGACATTCAGTGCTATTTATTGTTTGAATAATCAATGTAATAGGACACACCAGGGCAACAAAACACACCTGTCAGTCACATGTTCCAATACTTTTGGTAACAAGAATTTGCAACTAAATATTAAGTCTTATTCACTTTAATCTAGTTTAAGTCAATCTGTTCCAACACTTTTGGTCACATGAGCAATGGGTGGGTTCAAACAAAAGGTGCTATCCTCTAAATTGTGTTTATCAGATCCAGATGAAAATATCTGGAAATAAAAGCTGAAATGTTGATCTCTCATCTCATATTCATCTTTTGCTATCAAACCCAAATGCTTTCAGTCTACAGTAAAAATAATGGAACTGGCCTCACTGTTCCAATACTTTTGGAGGGGAGTGTATTTATATATACACATACATATAGACACTGAATATATACAATACTGATAATGAATTTTATTTGAGTATATAAAATTTGTCAAAATGCATAATCTGAGAATTATTAGTATTAACAAAACATCATGAATACAACACAAATGCACGTATATCCCTGTACTGTAACACACATGAATGAGAGGTGTGGGTGTACCTGTGGGAGTGGACACCAGTTTGGTGGTCATGATGGTGCCGTTGCTGCTGACCACCATGATGGGGGCGGAGCTACTGCTGGGCAGCCCTCCACTGGAAGGTTTGGGTAAGATCTTACTGGGCTGCATCTGCTGCGTGATGATCTTCACTCCTGCACACTCGCACGCACATATGCAAAAACACACAAACACACACACACACAATCAATGCAGGGCAAATGACTTTTATATTTTATAACTTTTAATAAAGTCTGGTTCTAAATACAAACTATCTATAATGTTACATGAATACATCTTAAAATATAAATAGAGGTACTACAATTAGTAGCAAGCTACATTTGAAAATATATGTGATTATTTATGTTTTTGCTTAAAACATGCTTTAAACCATCATCGAGTGCTTGTAATAACTTCCGATTGAGATCTAAAGTGGATTTTTATTCTATAATAGGCAGACAAGCACTCTTTTTATGTCTAATAATGGATTGAGCGCGACACCTCCCTCTCATTTGTCATAAACATCCTTTACTGTTATAAAAATATCATGAGCTGCATAAAACACATACAGAAAATATATCACCATAATCATATGTCTATTTGCTTTCATATTTCATGTAGGGCTGGGCGATATGACGATATATATCGGATGGATGAAATAAAAAGTCTATCGTTTCATATTATGCTCTATCGTTTATTTTGTGGTGTCGCAAAATACATTGTTTACGGCAATACTTCTTCATCATTTGGATGACTGCGTGAAGGGTAGACACAGAAGCAGGTGTCTCCGAGCAGGAGCACGATCAGACACGACAAAACAAGGAGCTCGTTCCTAGACGAGGGACTACATCTGTAGCATGGACACGTGTTTTTAAGCACTGCAGTTTTAAAACAACCGATTTTAAACCGTTGAAACACAAACAACAGAGCTATGCGTGCGCCGTCTCTGTTTCTGTTTGAGAGGAGTGCGCTTTTTTTTTTTTCCCGGCCTGTCAGTAGCACAGATAACACATGACAGTACATATGCGTGGCTATGCTATCATCATTCACAGCCTTTTTTTTTTTATTTTTTTTTTTTATTAAATATATTTATTTATTTATTTTTATTTTTTATCTTTTTTTTTTATATTAATTAATTAATTTAATTTTATATACCCTTTTACTTAACCACACTGTGACAGACAAGACCAGGGGACAGAGAAAACAAGAGAGAGAAAGAAGAAAGAAGAAAGGAAAAAAAAAAACTGGGGGGCGGCCCACCAGACCCCACAGCAGAGGAAAAACTACCCCACCCCATCATCCAGTCAGTTCCCAAACTACATAAGACAATAAGACACCCAGGTAAAGCCCGTTTACCCCGCCTCTATTGGACCCCCCCCCTGCGGAGGCACCGATGCATCGAAGACCCCCACACCAGAGCCGGGCCCAAGCGCATGCACCAACCCATGCTCCCGGCGGCACACCAACCAGGACCCAAGCCCCCCAGGCCCAGCCGTAACCCCAACCCGGAGGCAGAGCGCCCCCAGATCCCCAAACCCCCCCCCGGACCAACCCCGGAACAGTGCGGCCGCCAGGCTGGCAACCTACGTCCGCCGGCACAGGCATCCCCAGCAGCGCCGCATGCCGCCGCCAGAGAAACAGCAACCAAGAGTTGTTTTTTTTGCCGCTTTACTGGCTTTGAACGATTACATAAACACACTTGTATGCCTAAGAATCCCCGTCTTTGCAAGTATCCTCATAAACACCGTTATTTAGGTCTTAAGAGAGAGTAAACAGCTGAAAAAACGCATTATGTAACAGTATATTGATACGGACTTCGGTCTTAAAGGGGAAGCTGTCCAATATTCGTCTGCCATTAATCAAACAACAGAAAATCTCACTGCTCTTGACTATATCAATTTTGTAACTTTAATAAGAATAAATTAAAAATAATAATAATATATTTATATATAGCCTATGTATAGAATCTATACATAATATATGTTAATTATATCTAATTAACACAGTGAAGACTAATTAATTTACACAATGTGTAGCGTTTCTTATTTATGTAGGTTTTTGTCCTATTGCTTGCAATTAGTTTCTTATCCTTATTTCATCACTGATTGTTTATCTTCAGTGAGCTTGAGTTTTTTTTGTATTCAATTAAATTTAATTTCACTTTATTGTTGGGATTTCTTCCAAAAATTGTTTCGCATCCAATAGCGTTTACTGTCTAACATTAATTCAAATCAATACACATTACAATACACACACACACACACAAAAAGGCATGTTCGTACACGCCTTTTTTGTTTTATATTGTATTTTTTTATATTGTATTATATTTCTATTAGTTTGATATTGACATTGGTGACAAGGATTCTGAAAATTCTATGGAATCAAAGATCACAAAAAAAAAAAAATTAAAAGAAAAACAAAATAACTATACCGTGATATATACCGTTACCGTGATATAGAATTAGTGATATCGTGATATAAGATTTTGGTCATATCGCCCACCCCTAATTTCATGTATAGAAAAATGTTTCTCTCATTTTTTCATACGTAATGGCAGGACATATGATCCCATGATGAACAGATCTAGAGTGAACACGCTTTTAAGGTCTTTGCACACTGAAATTCTCATCCGAAATTTTCGCATGTTAAAAAATAAATACAACCTCACGTTGTGTCAATCACGTTTACACACTGCCTCTGAAACTTTCGTCTGTCAAAAAAAAATTTGTACCAGGTTCGATTTTCTGCGTTTTCGCATCCGTAGCAAGCATTTTGATAGGAAAGGATGACGAATAAGAAAAAAAAGAAAAACGCATACGCTTTACTCATAACACTCGCGCAAGTGGAAGAAAACGGACAGTGCACTTTAGATCACATTCAGTGGAGAATTATTATAAATTATATTATGTATAAAGGACATGCGAGAATAAATCTGTTCTCAGATATCAATGATAAGAAGAACGCATCCTCTTCTCTCTCTCAGAATACTCTTCTTCAGTGTTTGTTTACACTGGTTTTGGAAACAGCGCCACCACTCTCACCCTTTTGTGCAACAGCAGCTGCTCGGGTCATGTGATCTAAGCTCAAATCTGATTGGACGGCCCGTTTTGTCCAACACGGGAAAAATTTCTTTCAACCTAATATGCATAAATTAAAAGATTAATTCCAGAAATGGAAATTTTTTTTTTTTTTTTTAAAAAAAAAAAAAAAATTTAGTGTCTTTTCTTGTATAGTTACACTTAGGTTACCGCTACTTTTGTTCTGTACTTTGCGAACAGTTGATTGTGAGACCTTCACTCCTGTCCTCTGGAGGTTGTTGCGGATGTCACTAACAGTAGTTTTAGGGTCTTTCTTCACATCAGTCACAATGTTTCTGTCATCAACTACTGATGTTTTCCTTGGTCTACCTGTTCGATGTCTGTTACTTAGTACACCAGTGGTTTCTTTCTTCTTCAGTACATTCCAAATGGTTGTACTGTCTATGGCCAATGTTTGTGCAATGGCTCTGATTGATTTGGTTCCACGTACTATAAATGCAGTCTGCACAGGCAAAACTCAAATATGAAACTGAGCGCAGACATTCAGTGCTATTTATTGTTTGAATAATCAATGTAATAGGACACACCAGGGCAACAAAACACACCTGTCAGTCACATGTTCCAATACTTTTGGTAACAAGAATTTGCAACTAAATATTAAGTCTTATTCACTTTAATCTAGTTTAAGTCAATCTGTTCCAACACTTTTGGTCACATGAGCAATGGGTGGGTTCAAACAAAAGGTGCTATCCTCTAAATTGTGTTTATCAGATCCAGATGAAAATATCTGGAAATAAAAGCTGAAATGTTGATCTCTCATCTCATATTCATCTTTTGCTATCAAACCCAAATGCTTTCAGTCTACAGTAAAAATAAATGGCCTAACAAGGTGGCCTCACTGTTCCAATACTTTTGGAGGGGAGTGTATTTATATATACACATACATATAGACACTGAATATATACAATACTGATAATGAATTTTATTTGAGTATATAAAATTTGTCAAAATGCATAATCTGAGAATTATTAGTATTAACAAAACAACATGAATACAACACAAACGCACGTATATCCCTGTACTGTAACACATGAATGAGAGGTGTGGGTGTACCTGTAGGAGTGGACACCAGTTTGGTGGTCATGATGGCGCCATTGCTGCTGACCACCATGATGGGGGCGGAGCTACTGCTGGGCAGCCCTCCACTGGAAGGTTTGGGTAAGATCTTACTGGGCTGCATCTGCTGCGTGATGATCTTCACTCCTGCACACGCGCACGCACATACGCAAAAAAACACACCAACACACACACACACACACACACAATCAATGCAGGGCAAATAACTTTTATATTTTATAACTTTTAATAAAGTCTGGTTCTAAACACAAACTATCTATAATGTTACATAAATACATCTTAAAATATAAATAGAGGTACGACAATTAGTAGCAAGCTACATTTGAAAATGTATGTGATTATTTATGTTTTTGCTTAAAACACACTTTAAACCATCATCGAGTGCTTGTAATAACTTCCGATTGAGATCTAAAGTGGATTTTTATTCTATAATAGGCAGACAAGCACTCTTTTTATGTCTAATAATGGATTGAGCGCGACACCTCCCTCTCATTTGTCATAAACATCCTTTACTGTTATAAAAATATCATGAGCTGCATAAAACACATACAGAAAATATATCACCATAATCATGTCTATTTGCTTTCATATTTCATGTAGGGCTGGGAGATATGAGGATATATATCGGATGGACGAAATAAAAAGTCTATCGTTTCATATTATGCTCTATCGTTTATTTTGTGGTGTCGCAAAATACATTGTTTACGGTAATACTTTTTCATCATTTGGATGACTGCCATCTTTACACGCCACCACGGGGCGTGAAGGGTAGACACAGAAGCAGGTGGCTCCGAGTAGGAGCACGATCAGACACGACAAAACAAGGAGATCGTTCCTAAACGAGGGACTACATCTGTAGCATGGACACGTGTTTTTAAGCACTGCAGTTTTAAGACAACTGATTTTAAGCCGTTGAAACACAAACAACAGCGCTATGTGTGCACCGTCTCTGTTTCTGTGTGAGAGGAGCGCGCTTTTTTTTTTTTGCCGCTTTATTGGCTTTGAACGATTACATAAACACACTTGTATGCGTAAGAATCCCTGTCTTTGCAAGTATCCTCATAAACACAGTTATTTAGGTCTTTAGGTTTTTTTTAGGAAAAAACGCATTATGTAACAGTATATTGGATCCGGACTTCGGTCTTAAAGGGGAAGCTGTCCAATATTCGTCTGCCATTAATCCAAACAACGAAAATCTCTCACTGCTCTTGACTATATCAATTTTGTAACTTTAATAAGAATAAATTAAAAATAATAATAATCAATCTATATATAGCCTATGTATAGAATCTATACATAATACATGTTAATTATATCTAATTAACACAGTGAAGACTAATTAATTTACACAATGTGTAGCGTTTCTTATTTATGTAGGTTTTTGTCCTATTGCTTGCAATTAGTTTCTTATCCTTATTTCATCACTGATTGTTTATCTTCAGTGAGCTTGAGTTTTTTTTTTTTTAGTATTCAATTAAATTTATTTCACTTTATTGTTGGGATTTCTTCCAAAAATGTTTGCATCCAATAGCGTTTACTGTCTAACATTAATTCAAACAATCAATTACACATCATACACACAACACACACACACACACACAAGGCATGTTCGTACACGCCATTTTTATTTAATATTGTATTTTTTTATATTGTATTATATTTCTATTAGTTTGATATTGACATTGATGACAAGGATTATGAAAATTCAATAAATCAAAGATAATTAATTTACAAATGAGTTTCTTATAAGAAAAAAATACAACTATACCGTGATGTATATCGTTACCGTGATATAGAATTAGTCATATCATGATATAAGATTTGGTCATATCGCCCACCCCTAATTTCATGTATAGAAAAATGTTTCTCATTTTTTCATACGTAATGGCAGGACATATGATCCCATGATGAACAGATCTAAGTGAACAGCTTTAAAGGTCTTTGCACACTGAAATTCTTGTCCGAAATTTTTGCATGTTAAAAAATAAATACAACCTCACGTTGTGTCAATCACGTTTACACACTGCCTCTGAAACTTTCGTCTGTCAAAAAAAATTTGTACCAGGTTCGATTTTCTGCATTTTCGCATCCGTAGCAAGCATTTTGATAGGAAAGGATGACGAATAAGAAAAAAACCAAAAAACGCATACGCTTTACTCATAACACTCGTGCAAGTGGAAGAAAACGGACAGTGCACTTTAGATCACATTCAGTGGAGAATTATTAGAAATGATATTATGTATAAAGGACATGCGAGAATAAATCTGTTCTCAGATATCAATGATAAGAAGAACGCATCCTTTCTCTCTCAGAATACTCTTCTTCAGTGTTTGTTTACACTGGTTTTGGAAACAGCGCCACCACTCTCACCCTTTTGTGCAACAGCAGCTGCTCGGGTCATGTGATCTAAGCTCAAATCTGATTGGACGGCCCGTTTTGTCACAGAGCGACGGGGGAAAAAATCCTTGCTTTTTCACACCGTGAATGATTGCGCCTGGTGTAAATAGCCCCATAGGGATCGATTGTTTTGATTCAAAAGCGTCATCGTGCCGAACATTCGCGTCAAATTTTCACGTTCAGTGTGAAAAGGCCTTTAGTGGTGCAGCCTTGTGCTTTATCTGCTGTCTCGTGTGCTCACCAGACTCCTGTTTGATCTGAATGGTGGGTTTGGCTCCGGCGGCGGCGCTGGCACTCTGAGGAGACGAGGCCTGCAGGCCTTTAGGAGACGCGGACTGAACCATCGTCTGCTGCGCTTTGGGAATCTGCAGGATCTGAGACGGAGAGCTGACCAGAGCCTTGGGAGACGGCAAACGAGTGGAGGCCACCTTCACCGCCGCGGACGAGCCCCCTGAACCACACACACACAAACATACTGACAACTGAAACACACTCTCCCTCACACAGTCAGGATTTAGATGCTCTCATTAGAGTTACAAATTACCTGCTCTTATCATCTGATCGTGGGTGTATATCTATATTAGTTCTACTGGATATTAGCGCCATGTTTGACACTATCAACCACAACATTCTTTTGAATAGACTAGAAAATGATGTTGCCATTAGAGGAAATGCATTGGCATGGTTCAAATCGTACTTATCTGACGCCATCAGTTCGTGGCAGTGAATGAAGAGGTATCATACCAGTAGGGTTGGGTATCGTTCAAAATTTAAATCGATACCGATACCTTGAGTTCGATACCGGTTCCTGAACGATACTTTTTTCGATACCAATTTTATGAAATCAGTTTTAACAAGATTACATTATCTCAAAAAACTTTTGAAAGCTTGTTGACATTTATACAGACTCAAAGACTCATCTCCTGAGCCACTGCACAAAGGAACAAAATATATCCAACACAATAAATCAGTGCAAATAATTTTAATAAAGCTCAAATAGTTTTCAGTTTACACTAGTGCATGTTCGTTTTAAAACGCATAGCTCAGACAGTAGATCATTTCTATTATTTATTCTAGGTTACAAGACTTCAAGAATCTTTATCTACTTTCATAAGTGGGTTTTTATTTTCTTTCACCATATGTTTATTGTTATTAAATTCTGATGTTGTATATGTCTAATTATTTGAATGCATAAAAACTACTTCATTTATTCATAATTTATTCTTAAAATTAGCCTTATGAAATGTTTTATTTTCCCACAGAAATTCTGTATTCTGTATCTGGTTTTAAAATGAAAAGGCATATAAACTAAAATTATCATTTATCTTTTAAATTATTGAAAATCAAACGTTTATTTATTTTGGCAAAAAGCAATATTAACTTCATTACAATCAAACATGGAAGAATATGTTGTGATGATCATTACTTCCTAATTAACACTATAATAAAGTTATTGAATAACTTTAACTAGTAGCAGTATGTAATGCCCTGCTTTGACTAAATATTTAATATAATTTGGCACCAAGGACTTTCTCAAATTTAAACCGGGAATGTGTTATTTTGAGCCTCATAAATCATGTACCGAATACTATTAGCAGTCTGTGTGTATATGACATATGATGCTAGTTTTACTCAAATCGAAATGCGTAAAATGCTCATGGAGCGACTTCTTCAGAGCAGTTCTGGAGATGTTGTTCATGTGTTTATGTCGACGATCATTTAGACGGCCAGACGCTCCATGAAATCACCAATGCTGCAGTTACGCAGCATTCAGTCTGTGTGTAGTAAACGAAATCTGACGCGAACTGGACCCGGACGATCTGCCATCCGGGCCTGACAGTCACCTGAAGACCAACAAACTTGATCAAATCTGCGGATCCCAGCCGCTTCTAGTCGAATCATCACAACAGTAGCTGCAACTCTGATACAGATGACTTTTAAACCTTACGGTGAATTCGAATATTTGGTACCGAACGACAAGACGTTGCTTTCGGATACTACTGTGGTAATCGAGGCTTCTTGGATCGGTGCCTAAAAATGGTATCGAACTCGATACCCAGCCCTACATACCAATCACAAGTGCAGTATGGAGTACCTCAAGGCTCAGTACTAGGACCATTAATTTTCACACTTTACATGTTACCCTTGAGACTATTAGAACCTGGAAACATGCGTCAGTAGCTGTACACTGTTAATGCTGATGATACGCAGCTCGTATATTTCTTGTAGCAAGCCCGACAAAACATCCAATTTGGCAAAACTAAAGGAATGCATAGCTGCAATGAAAAACTGGATGCCCGAATACATTTCTTGCTATATAAATTTGGTACACTACTCAACAGATGGAGCTTAATTATAGGATCCAGAAACCTCCGGCATCGTAGATAACCATCAGAACACAATAGTCCTACACACTTGAATCGGCTGCATCTAGCATTGAAATCCTTCGTCATAGCCGAGAAATGCACTATTTCCCTAAAGACCCAGTCCTGTATACCAGATCAGATGGTAGATCAAGCAACCTAGAGATGCCCTTGACAGTCCTGAATGGCCAACGGAGACCATGTCACTAGAATGAGCCCAACATGGCAGACCCCCCCGAATGTGTGAAGACCTTGTCTCCTAGACGACCATCGGGACAAGATGAGTCCTCTGCACAAACCTGACTCTGCTGCAGCTCTAAGAATTAATACTGGCTGGTTTCCGTCTGGCCAGAGCTGAGACATGGATCACTACGTATCCCTGTTTAGATACTGTAAAGCGTTGCTTGTGACACAATCTGCATTGTAAATAGGCTATATAAATAATGGTGACTTATGACTTGATCACATTAATTATTTACACACAACTACACTCACACTCACCCTGCGCGATGGTGGACATCACCACTGATAGTGTATTGTGGAGTGATTCACTTGGTCGTCACAGCGACAGGACAGGGCCCCAGGGCCGTGCCGGAGCCGGCTGAGATCACCATGGTCTGTTTGTGGCTGGAGGCGTTGAGCGCGGCGCTCGACACCAGCTTAGACACGGCCGCGATAGTTGTGCGACCTGGATAAGATGTTTGGCACAAAGTTGGAGCTGGGAGACGTCGTCATCGATTAATGCATCCTGCAGGCACATGGTTTTCGCTTCTATATGACTCATTCAAACATATTGATTCAGGTGATTTTGTATAGTGCTCATTTGCCTCTGAAGGAACAGTTCAAGGCCTTTAGAGTGGTGAGAATCAGTGTCATTTAACGTCTCTTCTGCTGCGACCACTGCTGCCATTGAGTTTAAAAGTGGAGCACAATGCAGTAAAAATTTA
Organism: Aspiorhynchus laticeps; assembly: GCA_023376895.1. Classification (NCBI taxonomy): domain Eukaryota; kingdom Metazoa; phylum Chordata; class Actinopteri; order Cypriniformes; family Cyprinidae; genus Aspiorhynchus; species Aspiorhynchus laticeps. The sequence continues at coordinate 29,472,030 of CM041812.1, forward strand.
AAACGGCTGCACAATTTAATGTGAAACATATCTGTTAAATTTAGTTTGTGTATCAAAGCTGTTCAAATTTTCATGCATCATTACTCCGGAGTATTACAGTGTTCACATGATTTAGCGCCAGTTTCACGATAATCATAATCTTATGAATAGCTGATTTACAGATCAATGTGAGGAAACTGGAGTTGTGCTGTTTAATATTTTTTGGGCCTTGTGATACGTTTTTCAGGATTCTTTGATATATAGGAAGTTAAAAAGAACAGTGTTTATTCAATATATACATTTTGTACAGTATTCACTACTAACTATTCAAAAGTTTGGAGTACAGTAATTATTTTAAAAAATTAATACTTTTATTCAAGCAGGGATGGATAAAAATGTATAGTAAGGACTTATATTGATAGTATCAAAATAATATATTGAATATAATTAGTTAAATTTTTAACGCTTTTCATATCATCGAAGAATCAAAGAAAAAAATTACAGGTTCAAAAAAATTATTTCTAAGCAGCACAAGTTTCAACATTTAATCAATAAATCAGTATATTAGAATCATTTCTGAAGGAATTCAATGTGAACATATTTATAGACTGAAAAAATTTGATTGCTGAAATAAATGTACAAGCGCTGCGTCACAAACTTAAATATAAGTTTTATATTTATTAGAAGTATATTAAAATTAGGAAAACCACTAATTTAGAATGCAATACATATTAACTCAACCTCAAATAAATACAGCCTTGATACTTTACAGTAAGAGACTCCATTAAAAAAACATGAAAAATCTTTACTGCTCCCAAACTTTTGAAATGGTAGTGTGTGTATGTGTACCTGATGTTTGTGTTGTTTGTTTGTGTCCTCATTTAGTCCAGTAGCACACTTTAACACAACTTGAGCAGTCGTTGACAAAAGTGCTTTACGTGGCATAGTAGAGCAACAACAACATACAAACAAATGTAATTCTAAATGCAAAATTAATAATAAAGTCCGTAAATGAAAACAGTACTGAGGCAAAATACACTCTCATTAAGTCTAATTTTACAACGATCAAGGAGTGTGAGATTTGAAGCATAGCATTTAAAGACAGACAATGAACGAAATCGTTTGGACTGGCAACCGGAGAAGGATTGATGTCCTAAGCATTGTGGTCAACAATGCGATTATGCTCGAAGTGACCCACGGTGAATTTTGACAGGTGTTGCGATCCTAGGATATTGATCAAATTCCTAAAGCCTGGCACCTGAGCGGCCTCACTTGATAAATTAGGATGGTAGTGATACAACTCAGTGGGAGATAAGTTGGTGCAAGGTTATGAGAGTGTTTAAAAACCAACGTTAGACTAATTTCTGTTCACTTCAGAGGTTTCTGGAACAGAAGTAACACATCTGTAATTGTGGACAAATATGGGAGTAATGTGTTGAAATTTGTGCACGTCTGCCAGTTCAAAAGCTCTAGCCGCTGAATTTTGAACAAATTGCAGTCGCTCCATGGATGACTGATTTATCCCATAGTACAGAGAATTACAATAGTCTAACCTAGATGTAACAAATGCATGAATTAGTTTTTCGAATGTCTGTGATGAAAGGAGAGTTTTGACTTTAGCCAGACGGTGAAGATGATAGTGTGTGTGTGTGTATTATTATTATTACACGTTTATACGAAGCTGTTGCATCTATGTAGGAAGGATTAATGCATCTAAATGAACATCCCTGGAAAGCAGCGCAGGATTGTGGGAACGTGACAGGAAGGAAGTACGCCTGACCTTCTGCGTGGTGCTGTTGGTGGTCATGGTGGAGGGTTTGGTGAAGGTGATCTTCACCGGTGACATGTGCGGTGGCAGCGAGTTGGCGATGCTCTGCATCAGGTTGCTCATCTTGGGGCTGCCGCTCACCGGAACCGTGATGGTTTTGGAAATGGGCGTGGTCAGTTTAGGCACCTCCTTCAGCAGCATGGGGGAGGAGCTAGACGAGTTGGTTCTCCGCCTCTTACGAGGTTTCTCGTCCTCATCGGAGCAGCTCACGCCTGACAGACACAACGAGACGTCACACAGCTTTAATACAGTATAAAACAGGGAAATAGTGTGTTGAAATAGTGTTCCGTTCTCGTCTGCCCTGTTTAATACTGTAAAGCTGCTTTGACACAATCTGCATTGTAAAAAGCGCTTTATAAATAATGGTGACTTGACTTGACTGGAGATTAATAAACATTAATGTCTATGGTAGTGATCAAAATAGAGCAAGTCATCTTTTGAAAGTAATTGGTGCTTCAAATAACGTTTTTTTTCTCCACTAGGTGGCGACAAGTGACTGTTAAAAAATGTATTTGTCATTGAATCATTCATTCAAGAGATTTGTTCAAAAATGCTGATTCATCCAGTAATGAAACAAGTGAAGTATTAAAAATGGTCAATTTTAAATAATCTGTCCTCATTTGTAAGTCAAAGCATCTGCTAAATGACTAAATGTAAATGTAAGTATTTATGAGTTATTGAATCATTCATTCAAACCACTTTTCATAATTTTAATATAAAAAAGTGGTGTATTAAATATATTATGTTTTAAATACATATATATTAAAATGTTTAATAATTCATTCAAATTACATTAAACACTTTTAAATAGACCTCAGCAATTAATCTTTTGTCACATATTATTTTGTTTAGTTCAGAATCGTGGGAGAATCATGATCTCTTTTTGAGACAAAAACCCTGGACCACAAAACCAGTCATTAGGGTAAATTTTTGGAAATTGAGATTAATAGATCATCTAAATAACTAAGCTTTCCATTGATGTATGGTTTGTTATGATAAGACAATATTTGGCTGAGATACAACTATTTGAAAATCTGGAATCTGAGGGTGCAAAAAAATCTAAATCTTGCGAAAATCGCCTTTAAAGTTGTTCAAATGAAGTTCTTAGCAATGCATATTACTAATCAAAAAATAAGTTTTGATATATTTACGGTAGGAAATTTATAAAATATCTTCATGGAACATGATCTTAACTTAATATCCTAATTTTGGCATAAAATAAAAATCTATAATTTTGACCCATACAATGTATTGTTGGCTATTGCTACAAATATACCTGTGTTACTTATGTTTTGTGGTCCAGGGTCACATTTATCCAGAATCGTGCAGCTCTAGAGGAGAGCATGACGTGTGTGTGTGCGTGTGTGTGTGAGACGTACTCTTGACGTAGACCGTACTCCCGCTGGGCAGCACCACCACGTTTGAGGCAGGGCTGGCGGGTCGAGGGGATTTGATGGCCGCTGCTGTGCTGCTGCTGCTGGGAGCCGATGCACTGGGTGGAGTGGAGGTGGTGCTGGTGTACGAATAACACACCACCACTGCAACACACACACACACAGTGAGGAACACACTTCCTGTCTCTGAGAGTGTGTATTATATTAACCACAAAACAAAGATTACACAGACACAACTAGGCCGGTCAAAGTTTGTACTTAAATATTATCAATATTTGAATTATATTCGAATTTAAAAGGCATAATTTCATAATTAACACAGATTACTCAGACACAACATATACAAAACTTACAAAAATACAAATAATAATAAAAAATAAAAATGTTGTTATTGTTAACTAGAAATAAAAGTTAACTACTATTTTACAATTTTGTATTTATATTAACCACAAAACAGATTACTCAGACACAACATATACAAAAAAAAAGAAATTATAATAAACTAATAAAATCAACAACCACAATAATGTTGTTTTTGTTATCATTAACTAAAAATAAATAAAATAGTTTTAAACTTATGTAAAACCACAAAACATAGATTACATAGTCAACATATACAAATTATTATTATTAATAATAATAATAATAAAATATGTTGTTACTGTTAACTAAAACTAAAAAACTTTTTTAAATTTATATTAACCACAAAAAAGACTACACAGACACAGCATACACAAAAATAAATAAATAAAATACTAGTTATAATATGTTGTCATCATTAAATAACACTTCAAAAATTCAGCAATTGAAATAAAGCTGAAATAAAATGCCACTTTTATTACATTTATTTTTACTATTTCTATTCTATTATTTTGTATTATTTCTATTTTTACTACTTATTAGGTGGCTTTATATACTACCATTAAATACCTAGAAGACTGGATTTAAAGACTGGGTTAAAGTTAGTTTTGGGGAAAGGGTTTGGGTTACGGTTAAGGGTGAAGTTAACAGTGTAACTACAGATGTTAATTATATGCTTTAAAGGCTTTAAATGTAATTACAATACATATATATATACACATAATATACCAAATAGTAGTAGTTAGTTAAGAATGCCTAATATAAAGTGTAAGCAGGTAAAATATAAACAGATGAAAAACAAAAAAAAGATGAAAAACTTGAAATAAACTGAAATAAATAAGTTGCAATTGAAGTACTAAAATTGCCAGAACTAAAATGGAAATGAATATAAATTAAATCTAAACAGAAACGTTGAAAAAATAAAAATAAAACTGACAAAGCACATAACAAAATGACCAAAACTTAAACTAAAATGAAAACAAAATAAAAGCCCATGAATAATTACTAGGGCTGCGACGATAAATCGATACAGAATGGATTCTGAGATCTTCCGAATGCATCATGATTTTCTCTGGAATGAATTCTGAGCTCAGAATTTAACAGCAGATGGCGCTCTAATCTAGTTTTTATCCACACACTCAAATGCTGATGAAGAAGAGCGCTGAAGAGTCTGGAATCTCACCTCGGCTCAGAATGCTTTTATGACGCCAGATTAATGTAAACACAGCACACTGTGAACCTTGTAATTCGCTTCAACCTTTTCTAATTTTATGATTATTTTAGGTTCAAATGTGTGTAAGGATTTGTAAACAAGCAGAGAACGGCTGTTTCTAAAGCATTCAGTGCCATCTGATGTTCAAAACTAAGCTCAGAATCCACTCCAGAAAGAATCGTCATGAATTCAGAAAATCTCAGAATCGAAGCTGAATCATTTCTCGATTCGTGATGCATCGATTTATTTTCCCAGCCCTAGTGTCGGGGGTAATGCATTACAAGTAACGCAAGTTACGTAATCAGATGACTTTTTAATTTAGAAGGAAATATCTGAGTTACTACCAGAAACACCAGTTACTTTGTTACTCATGTATTGAGTGACAGCTCTGATGTTGCCATGTTGAGAGAAATCAGGAGTAAGTGCAGAGCGTTGTGTGTGAACATGATCTTACTGTAGTTCTAGACTAAATATCAACATGTATTTACTCATCTCACCTGCACAAAAACACATTCAGTGTTCCTCAAAATCAATAAAAACAGTCAAATACTGTAGTAAAGTAACATCACTTGTACCTTCTTTGTTGGCGGTTTCGGCAGGCAGGAGCAGCGAGGAGTTCTGGTGCGCCGTGGCGTTGGCCATCGCATTGGCCATCACAGTGAAGGCCGTCTGAGGAACCAGTCTGGGCATGAGAGGAACCAGCCGACGGCCCTCGATGGACCACTCCGACGAGCTGTTGGGCCCCGACATGCTGCAGAACATACCAGCATTATTCCAGTTCACTAAAGCACTAGAGCGGTCACATCTGACTAGAACGGGTGAGACTCACTGATACGCGATGGTGGTCAGGCGCTCATCATTCACGGCTCTGCGCACCTCCGCTCGATGACGCTCCGTCGAGATACTGACAGAACAAACCACACACACTTCACACACTCATCATCCTCAATATCACTGCAAAACAACACACTAACAACTATTACATGCATATCCAACTTACATACACTACCAGTCAAAAGATTTTGAACAGTAAGACTTTTAATGTTTTTTAAAGACGTCTCTTCTGCTCACCAAGCCTGCATTTATTTGATCCAATAGCAGTAATATTGTGAAATATTTTTACTATTTAAAATAACTGATTTCTATTTGAATATATTTTAAAATGTAATTTATTCCTGTGATTTCAAAGCTAAATTTTCAGCATCATTACTCCAGTCACATGATCCTTCAGAAATAATTCTAATATGCAAATTTATTATTATTATTATTATCAATATTTAAAACAGCAGAGTACATTTTTTTCAAGATTCTTTGATGAATAGAAAGATCCAAAGATCAGCATTTATCTGAAATAAAAAGCTTTTGTAGCATTATACACTGTACCATTCAAAAGCTTGGAGTCAGTATAATTTTGGGAAAGAATTATAGAAATTAACACTTTTATTTAGCAAGGATGCTTTAAATTGATCAAAGGTGATGATAAAGACATTTATAATATTATGAAAGATTTCTATTTTAGATAAATGCTGTTCTTCTGAACTTTCTATTCATCAAAGAAACCTGAAAAAATTCTACTCAGCTGTTTTCAACATAATAATAAATGTTTCTTGAGCAGCAAATCAGCATATTATTATGATTTCTGAAGGATCATGTGACACTGAAGACTGGAGTAATTCAGCTTTGATCACAGAAATAAATTACATGTTAAAATATATTAAAAAAGAAAACAGTTATTTTAAATAGTAGAAATATTTTACGATGTTACTGTTTTTGCTGTTCTTTGGATCAAATAAATGCAGGCTTGGTGAGCAGAAGAGACTTCTTTAAAAAACATTACAAATTTTACTGTTAAAAAACTTTTGACTGATAGTGTACGATCACATAAAGCCATATTTATTAATAGCAGATCTGACTGATGGTTTATATTGTCTGCAAATGTGAACTATGCTAGTGTTCAGCTTTAGACTACGGAAGCCCATTTCTGCCCATTTCTAAAAAATAAAGGTAATTGCAACTTTTTTTCCTCAAAAGTGCTAGTTTATATCTTGCAATTCTAAGTTTATTTCTCACAGAGTTCTGACTTTTTTGTGGGAATCTATCATTTGACAATGACTTTACAACTCAAATGCAAGTTTATATCACAATTCAGAATAAAATTTGTCAGAATTGCAAGAAAAAAAATTACATTTTAAGTTTTTAATTTTTTACTTTTTTTTTTTGGTTTTTAACAGGCCTCCATACTAAACTGCTCAATGTGACTAGAAAACATTGAGATATCAGAGACACTGTAGTTATGATGAAATGAAAGTTGACCATTGCTTCAGTATTGTGAAAAGTGAAAGTGTGTGACACCTCAGCACTCGAGTGAGTTCTCCCAGCAGCTCCTTCTTGTCTTTGGTGAGATCTCCTTGAGCACGCAGAGCGCTGATGACACCAGCGTACGCTTCCAGCTCTGAACACACAAACACACGTGAGCTCACCATCGGCACACACAACAGCACAGCTGGTTACACGCTTCAGAGAGTCTCACCCAGTTTGCGCAGGATTCGCTTGCACTCATCTCTGCTGAGGTCCAACAGCGTAGGCCAAACCACCGGCATGCTGCCCGCCAACGGCTTCTCCTGCTGAATCATCAACTACACACACATACAGACACTGCAGATCACCCTGTATATAATACAGCACATTACAGGAATAGTTCACCCAAAAATAAAAATGTGCTCACCCTCAGATCATCCGAGATTAGGATGAGTTTGTTTCTTCATCAGGTTTGTAGAAATGTGTCTCTGCATCAGTGTCTCAGCAATGGATGCTCTGCAGTGAATGGGTGCCGTCAGAATGAGAGTCCAAACAGCTGATAAAAACATCACAATAATCCACACCACTCCAGTCCATCAGTTAACATCTGGAGAAGACAAAAGCTGAAACAAATCCAGCATTAAGACGGTTTTAAGACTAAAATACCATAGAGTCTATAATCCATAATAACTCTTCCTCCAGTGAAAAAGTCCATCTCCTGTTGTCTCTCACATTAAAATCCAGCCACATATTTGTTTAGAGCTGTTTTGTCTTGTAAACGCTGCTTGATCTGTGCAGATTTCTCTCCTGATTCAGACCAGAACACTTTTTCACTGGAGGAAGCGTTATTATGGATTATGGACTCATATTTTAAAAACGTCTTAATGCTGGATTTGTTTCAGCTTTTGTCTTCTCCAGATGTTAACTGATGGACTGGAGTGGTGTGGATTATTGTGATGTTTTTATCAGACTCTCATTCTGACGGCACCCATTCACTGCAGAGCATCCATTGCTGAGACACTGATGCAGAGACACACTTCTACAAACCTGATGAAGAAACAAACTCATCTACATCTCAGATGATCTGAGGGTGAGCACGTTTTCAGCAGATTTGATTTTTGTCTGAACTATTCTTTTAAACTCACTCACCTCTGACAGATGCGTCTGATGCTGCAAACTCTCTCTGGATCTCTAAGAGCCAATGATCTTCAAGAAATCCTTCAGAGGAAAGCATCATCACAGACATTTAAGATAAACATGAAGGAATTTGAATGGTTCAGAACATGAACACACATTTGAAATTAATAAACAAAACGGACACGCCTACTCAAACCATTTATGAAAACTACTATGCAAAAAGATCTGACGTCACGCGAGTATATTACATAAGCATGCCAATATTTGCACATCAAAGCCCGTTCAGCCGCTCGCCCCGCCCACTCCTGCATAAAACATGAGCTCGTTCCAGGTGTTTAGATTGACATTCTGCCCGTTTAAAGAGCTAATTACTGATGAGATCTGTGTGTTTATTCTGTTTTAATATGAATGAGTGCTAAATATGATCAGGGGCCTGTTTCATAAAACAAGTTTACCAAATAAGCCAGGCTTATTTCAGTTAGTTTGACTTATTTTGAACTAAATCAACTGACAGTAAGTCAGTCTAACTGAAATAATCCTGTCTTATCTGGTAAAGTTGTTTATGAAACAGGCCTCTGATCTGAAATCAGCGTTTATCTTGAGCTGGCTTTCACATATGATGAGGAATCAAAATAATCGCGATAATCGCTCAGTATTTCACCAGACAGCAGAATAACAGACATGTTGATCAGAAACACGGGTGTTTAATAACTACTAACGCTTGTGAAGTGCTGCTTTTCTGTCGCGAGTTTTTATTGTCAGTGTGTTGTGTGCAGAAGGTTAGCTTTAGCCTTTAGCCTGTCTGGAGTTTCACTCCTCACACACACAAACACACCCCCGAGCCGCTGTGTTCACCGCAGCACCGTGTGTATGTGTGTGTGGAATCACAGCTGATCACCAGTACAGACATCGCTGTGTCCTTTCTAAAGTCAGCTGTGCGTTTAATTCTGCACTTACCTTCAGTTCTGCACAGTCTTTCAGCTCCGCCATGTTTATCCGACGCCACAACACTGGGGAAGCGCTCACAGCTGCCCGCGGGAAAAGCCTGAAACAACACAAGAAACACCAAAACTAAAGAACTGGAAAGGGACAGTTGCTAGGTAGGATTGTAATGTCAGTACTTATGCATTTAGCAGTGTTTAAAGCGATTACATTGCACAAGTTACAGTTTACATGATCAGCGAATCGAAAGTAATGTCATGATCAGCAGAAAATAAACATTTGATCTGATCAGGCACTGCGTGGGGCAGCTCTCGGAAGACATTGTTGACATTCTTTTGTGCGCTGGAGACACGCGCGTTATTGTTTTGTGTTTATTATGCGCTTCGTCAAATTTAGTGGCAAATATGTGTAATATAGTTGTGTTACCTTTAGTCTTTGTTTGGTATTCCCCACCTTATATGAATGCAATGTTTGTTGTGCTAATAAAACACATTAAACATGGTTTCTTCCACGAATTAAAGCGTAGAAAGTCATAACATTAAATGTTGCATGAACTGCACAAATTAATATCTCAATATTTTTGATTTATTTTCCAGTACAAATATCTAAACATCCTTAAATCAAGACATGTTTACTGGAGATGCAGAATAAAAGTATTCAATCTGAGGAAACTGAACAAAATGAAATGTTTATAAGCAAACAAGAACAAATATCTAGGAATGAAAACTCGTTTTCCTTTTGAATTAAGTTGATTTTTCTGAGCTCGTTATAATCATAAACTCACTTCATTTTAATAATGTTCTCAGAGAAAATTAGACTTTTGTCATTTTGTCTTCATGAATCCTGCAGAAACTCCATCAACATGAGACAGTACGACTATAAAAACCTGAAAACAAATGTCTTTATTTACATTAAATACACATCAATACAGTTTAAATCAAATATTACTCCTATCACCACAAATTTAAGCCCATCTCAGTTTATTGAGATTAAACTCAAACTTGTCATGTGATGTTTCAATGATAAGATTTCAATAACATGATAATCACAACCACATCTCCAACACGGTCAACAGGTGATGCTTAACTACCCGACAACTAAACCACAAGAGTCACTCAAAAAATCACTGCAGATTAAAATGATGAAATCATCAGAAAATCACGGCACATCGCAGGATATCAACACAATTCTTCACATGCATCACTTTTTAAAGTCAAAACCTGTCAAATGTGACATTCAGCTCGTATGTTTACAAGACAAGATGGCAAAAACATAGGAATAATACATTTATATACAAAGCTTAACTTATAGAAATTCACAAGAACATTATTTTCTCAAAAAACAAGATTAAATGTACCATACCCACAATAACAAAAGACCAGTGGAAAAATACAAAACCAGTGAATTTAAAACAATCAGACACCAACCTCTGATCCCTTTATTCCTCTATGATAACCATCTGAAAAAATATACATTATATTTCTGATTTAAATTAAGCCTTGATTGTAGCGTGATTGTAAACTAAATATGTGTCCCTGCAGCACAAAAGCAGTCATAAGCAGCACAGGTATATTTGTAGCAATAGACAACAATACATTGTATGGGTCAAAATTATAATTTTTCTTTTATGACAAAAATCATTAGGATATTAAGTAAAGATCATGTTCCATGAAGATATTTAGAAAATTTCCTACCGTAAATATATCAAAACTTAATTTTTGATTAGTAATATGCATTGCTAAGAACTTCATTTGAACAACTTTAAAGGTGATTTTCTCAATATTTAGATTTTTTTGCACCCTCAGATTCCAGATTTTCAAATAGTTGTATCTCAGCCAAATATTGTCCTATCATAACAAACCATACATCAATGGAAAGATTATTCATTCAGCTATGTATAAAACTCAATTTCAAAAAATTGACCCTTATGACTGGTTTTGTGGACCAGGGTCACATATTTATTATCAGTACTGCTCACATTTTCAACCCCAAATCAAACAGGTTTGATTTTTAAAGCATAATAATCAGCGCTGATCTCTCTGTGATCAGGTGATCGCTGGACTCTGAACATCTAAACACCGGCGGCCATCACAGGAATGAACTTCTGCGCCTGATTGGCTCCGATTTCCGCCACATACAGCGCGGCGCTCTTCAGATCCAGATCCACCAGGTGCGGTTTGACGTCCTCGGCCAGCTGGATGCTGCTGATCACCAGACACTGACCGATGATGCCGACGGGCGGAGCCTCCAGCAGCGTCACCTGATTGGTGTTTAACTGAGCCACCACCATGTACTTCTGGTCTGGTGTGAGTCTGCAGGTCACAAACACACATTATTACAGCTCAAACATCTGCAATGCGGCCTGTGGAAGGCAGGGGTTTAACTCACCTGACGGAGTACGGCGCATCCTCTTTAAAACAGCTGCCCCACGAGCCCAGCCAATCACCCGTCACAGAGTTAAACACCTGGATACGCTTGTTCCCTCTGTCTGCAACCCACACCTGAACACACAGGAACACCAGAGGAGGAATACAGAACATCAGTCAACTACATTCACAACCCACCTGACTGCTGTAATGCTGTCAAACAGGATCTTAAAGGAAAAGTTCACCCAAAAAATAAAATCTGCTGAAAACGTGCTCTCCCTCAGATCATCCAAGATGTAGATGAGTTTCTTTCTTCATCAGGTTTGGAGAAATGTAGCATTGCATCAGTGTCTCTGCTCTGCAGTGAATGGGTGCCGTCAGAATGAGAGTCTGATAAAAACATCACAATAATCCACAGCACTCCAGTCCATCAGTTAATGTCTTGAGAAGACTAAAGCTGAAACAAATCCAGCATTTAGATGTTTTTAAAATATGAGTCCATAATCCATAACTCTTCCTCCGGTGACAAAGTGTTCTGGTCTGAATCAGGAGAGAAATCTGCACAGATCAAGCAGTGTTTACAAGACAAAACAGCTCTAAACAAATTTGTGGCTGGATTTTGATGTGAGAGACGACAGGAAATGCACTTTTTCACTGGAGGAAGAGTTATTATGGATTATAGACTCGTATCGTAGTTAAAAACATCTTAATAATGGATTTGTTTCAGTTTTTGTCTTCTCCAGATGTTAACTGATGGACTGGAGTGCTGTGGATTATTGTGATGTCTTTATCAGACTCTCATTCTGACGGCACCCATTCACTGCAGAGCATCCATTGCTGAGACACTGATGCAGAGACACATTTCTACAGATCTGATGAAGAAACAAACTCATCTACATCTCAGATGATCTGAGGGTGAGCATGTTTTCGTGTTGACGTCATTCAGAAACAGAAGTGAGGATGAACATTGACACAAACCCTCTGGTAGCTGTCGACCGCCACGCTGTGAGGGATGTAGAACTGAGCGAGTCCCTGTCCTTTCTCTCCGTGCATCCACAACACCTGCAGATCTGACACACAAACCAATGCGTCACATTCACTCATCTGTGCATGAACATTTTGACATACAAACCCTGATTTTGTATTAAAATGTATTCTATATTTAAGAAATGTAAGAACAACTAATAAAAATACTTGCATATTGTTTTTTCATTGTGGACATGTTTTGAGCAAATTATGCATCATTCATTACAATACTACAAATTCATTAACATTAGATTAAATATATAAAAATATATGATTAATTATAATAATATATTATATTTATTTTTTTTTATATTATAAATTTTATATATATTTAATTATAATTTATTTTTAATTAATTAATATATATGTAAAGCACTTTAATTACCATTTGATATAAATAGTTAAATAAATAAATTGTATGCACTATATTTATATATTATATTAATATATATATAGAATATATATATATTCATATATATAATATAATATATACATAACCATAGTGGCATGCAAAAGTTTGGGAACCCCTTGCTAGAATCTGTGAAAATGTGAGTAATTTTAACAAAATAAGAGAGATCATACAAAATGTATGTATATTTTTTATTTAGTACTGTCCTGAGTAAGATATTTTACATAAAATATGTTTACATATAGTCCACAAGACAAAAAAATAGCTGAAAATTATTTAATAACCCCATTCAAAAGTTTGTGAACCCTTGGTTCTTAATACTGTGTGAGGTTACCTGGATGATCCACGACTGTTCTTTTGTTTTGTGTGGTTGTTCATGAGTCCCTTGTTTGTTCTGAACAGTTGAACTGAGCTGTTCTTCAGACAAATCCTCCACGTTCTGTAGATTCTGCAGTTTTCCAGCATTTTTGCATATTTGAACCCTTTCCAGCAGTGACTGTATGATTTTGAGATCCATCTTTTCACACTGAGGACGATTGTATGGACTCAAACACAACTATTAAAAAAGGTTCAAACATTCAGTGATGCTCCAGAAGAACACACGATGCATTAAGAGCCGGCGCGTGAAAACTTTTGAACAGGATGAAGATTTCCAACTTTTTTCTTTTGTTGAAATATATATTTTTTTCCATTTATTACTGCCCTTCGAAGCAACAGAAGATACTGCATGTTTCCCAGGAAGACAAATTAAGTACAATTTACCTTGATCTTCAAATTCAAAACAGTTTTCACACCCCCGGCTCTTAATGCATCGTGTTTCCTTCTGGAGCATCAGTGAATGTTTGAACCTTTTTTAATAGTTGTGTTTGAGTCCATCAATTGTCCTCAGTGTGAAAAGATGGATCTCAAAACATCATACAGTCACTGCTGGAAAGGGTTCAAATATCCAAAAATGCTGGAAAACTGCAGAATCTACAGAACGTGGAGGATTTGTCTGAAGAACAGCTCTCAGTTCAACTGTTCAGAACAAACAAGGGACTCATGAACAACCAACACAAAACAAAAGAACAGTCGTGGATCATCAGGTAACCTCACACAGTATTAAGAACCAAGGGTTCACAAACTTTTGAGGGGGTTATTTGAATAATTTCAGCTATTTTTTGTCTTGTGGACTAATGTAAACATATTTTATGTAAAATGTCTTACTCAGGACAGTACTAAATAAAAAATAACATACATTTTGTATGATCTCTCTTATTTTGTTAAAACTATTCACATTTTCACAGATTCTGCAAGGGGTTCCCAAACTTTTGCATGCCACTGTATATATACAGTATATACATATTTTTTATATTATTATAATTTATTTTTATTTTTAAATTATAATTTATTTTTAATTAATGTAATTTTATGTAAAGCACTTAGAATTACCATTGTGTATGAAATGTGCTAAATAAATAAACTTGCCTTGCCTTATTTTATATTATTTCAATTAGTTGCCAGGGCGACATTTCACTTTCTCATTTATAACTAATAAAAGTAACCAAATCTGACAACAACATTATTAAAACATTTCCTAAAATTATTGTAAAACAGAGATTGTAAAAATAAAATATGAATTAAAAACTATAATAATAATACCTTGATGATACTAAAATAATGCTGATACACACATACTGTCAATTAAGCAGATATTTTTCATGAGAAGTAAATGTGTAGAAAAGAGATATTGAGAACCAGTGATGCTAAAAATCACCATGAAACCACACCTCTGGAGAGTTTGATCAGCCGGTTGTTCATGCCGCCGTCTCCGTCCACTATGTAGATTTCTCCAGAACTGTGGACGAATATTTCAGCCGGCTGGTCGAACTGGAGCGGACTGAGAGAAGATCCGGCTTTCCCAGGAGATCCCAGAACCTGCAGCAGCTTCCCTGATGGAGAATACTGCTTCACTGTGTGTCCATACGACCCTGAAACACACACACACACACAGCCGTGTTACACACACACAGCCGCGTTATTCACACGTCTCACACACACACAGCCGCGTTACTCACACATCACACACACACCTGAGCAGAGAAAACCCACCGTTCCCCACATCTGTGATCCACACCGTTGGATCCGCGGATGCGTTAGCCAGGAAAATCCCATGAGGCATTTCCAGGCTGCTGGTGTTCCAGGCCTGCAGGAAGTCTCCATCCGTGCTGAACACCAGCACTTTAGGGACGTTATCACCTCTCTGTCAGGAGCAAACACACACACACACACACACACACGGGGGAACATGAGGATCTCGTCAGGATGAAGCGTGATGACTGAGGTCTCAGAATCACTTATAGAAGCCCATTTCTGACAGAAAAATCTTTTTAAGAAGTAACAACGACTACATCTTGCAATTCTGATTTTTTGAGTTTTATCTCACAATTCTGCCCTTTTCTTGAAATTGTGGGTTTATATCTCGCAATTCTGTTTTCTTTTTCATCACAGAGAAAAGTAATTGTGAGTTTTATTTTGCAGCTTTTGAGTTCACATCTTGCAATTGTGACTTCTTTCTTGGAACTGTGAGTTTACGCTATATTCTGCCCCTTCTCCCCTCAGAACTGTGAGAAGCAGTCCTCACTCACCTGAGCCACATACACCAGACCGGCCAGATGATTGACAGCCACGCCAAACACCTGTCCGGTGAAATGCTCGGGGTTTTTGGGCCAGGAGATGTCCAGCTTATACAGCGCTCGACCAGAAACCCTGAACTCAGTCTGAGATCTGGACGCCACACTCGCCTGAGGACAAACAACATGACAGATCATCTCCAGACATCAAAGCTTCCTTTACTGAACCAACAATAACCGCGATATTACCGCGGACACTGCGATAATATCATGCATTTTACACATGTACTATTACATTCTTATGGTATTCAACAGTTTTTTCGGTCTACTAACAAAAAGTACTAAAATTTACCACGGTTTATGGACCTGTACCATGCTAGAACTATGGTATTCTTTAAAATAACAATCACTTGGTAGCACCACAGTATTTAAACATACTCCGCGATGATTTCTGAAGCTGAACACACATCATGTGATGTTTACTCTGTGTGTCGTGAAACACCGACATTTATCAATCTCCAGATCGATCGATCAGACTCACGTGAGAGCTGATGGAGCCGCAGATGAAGATGATGAAGAGGAGTACTGCCATGCTGACAGCGATCAAACAGCAGCAACTGCGCCTTCTCATAGAGATCGATGATAATCAATCATCACCGAGTCCAGCGGCACTGCTCTTCCTGTTTTGATCACATGACGACTCCTCGAACCTCATTGGTTCACACTTGACAGCTGAGCAGCACGTCAGGTCTGACCGAAAAATACAAATTCATCTTTTTTTTTTTTTTTTTTAAAGTGAACTAAGTATTTCATGTAAAACGACCTGATGTCATTTAATGATAAGACACAATTATTAAATGAAATTAATTGTTCACAAAAGTTAATAATTCGGCTCTTTCATCTGTAAGCTCAATAGTAATGTGATATGTAGATTTAGCTTGTAGATTACTGAATCAACCCTCTAAACCCTTAAATATGATATATACACACACACACATATATATTTGTATATATAGTATCTAATATGTATGGCTTATATAGACTGATCTAGAGAGCATATGAAGGAAAAACAGCTGTTTTATCCAGACTCAATCTGAGCAAAAATATGAATTTGATGAAATTCTGTTGCTTGTGATGTAAATCAATGAGATGTTTATAACAGTGCAGCAGATACTGACATAAAATGATCTAAATATCAGTCATCGCTCTATATCTGCAATAATATGTCTCAGTAAGATGAGATGTAAATGATCCAAACATATAATGCAATGCTGATTGAGAGATGAATAATAAAGGCTCCTCAGAAGATCATTCCTCCGCTGAGGAACAGTGAAAGTAAAGCTCCTCAAAAGATCCTGATGATCAGATTTGAGACTAAAACATGATTGATGGAGAATCAAGTAAAGCTGAGCTACTTCAGTCCAGAAGTGTTCATCTGGAGATATGACTGCAGTTATTCTGACGTTTACTTGATCAAAATCAGTCAAGATTTGACTCTGAAGCTGGACGTTTGTACAATTACACTAAAAGAGCTTTTACTGGATAAAAACCTCTAAACTATCAATCAGAGACAGAAGACATGAGGAGATTGTGTGTGAAACGCATTTAACAGCAAAGTTTGATCATTTTGAGACCTTAGAAATGTGCATATTAAATATGATACAGTACCTTTTATAAGTTAATAAGCCAAAATATGAGATATGAACTAGAAAGTGAAATGCGCCAGTTTTTGTTTTGGCTGTTGTGGTTAATAAATGTGATGCCTTTAGTTTCTATTATCACCAAACATGATGACAATACAGTGAATGATGCACAGGCTGAATATGCAGATCTGCTAATTAATCTTAATCATGTGTTTTGTATGTTGGCAGGGTTTGTAGAAACATTTAAGCCAACCAGATCATCTGAGGTTTTAGGGTGAAGAGATGAAGCAGATTTGAGCCTAAAAACAGGATCAGGATTAAAGAAGACACACGTTGATCATTTCTCAATCTAAAGGACAGGATGAAAGTCTTTAATGTTTGTAGATTCGAATCATGACATTTAGTGTTTCTCTGTGACCTCGTGAGCGAAACGGCCTTAAAATCACGTGCTGTTCAACATCCAGACGTATGATTATGAGATCGTAATGACAGCAGCGTGTTTGGCTTTACATTCTGAGCACCGGTAATCAATACATTCATTGAGTGAGAGAGATCCATCTGTACACTGAAACACATCACATGACTTCAGCTTGAGAGTCCATCATGATGCATTATGGGACGGAGTCAGTCACTCTCGTATGCTGGCAGAGTAAGAGAACTGAGGGAAGTGAGCGACCGGCCCAGCGTCCACCACATCCTCATGGCTCACTGAAACACAAGCACAGCATTAATCACAATCAGAGTATGTGAGCGAAGCGGAGCGGCAACAATTTCCCCTCCGCGCTCCGAGCATTTAATAATCACTCCGCTCCGGGTTCACCATTTCCCGCTCCCGGTAGGCCTGTCACCATAACAACTTTTTGTTGTGCGATATATTGCCCCAGAAATAATTGCAATAAGCAATCTGTCATTTTAAGACCATTTTATGCCACTTAATATATAATCATAATATAACAGCATGATAATTTGCAAAACATGTTTTTTCGTAAAACAATTGCATTTGTTTGCAAAACATTTGAGTTTGCAAAATGTGCATTTGTTCCTTTGTAAAACAATTGCATTGTTTGAAAACATTTGCATTTATTCGGAAAACACATGCATTCATTTGTAAAACATTTGCGTTTATTCGCAAAAGAATTGCTTTTGTCAGTAAATCATATTTGTTCCTTTGTAAAACAATTGCATTTGTTTGCAAAACATTTGCTTGTTCATAAAACATTTACAGCTTTCCTGTAGCTCAAATAGTAGAGCATGGCGCTAGCAACGCCAAGATCATGGGTTCGATTCCCAGGGAAAGCAAGAGCTGATAAAATGTAAAACTGTAACTTGAATGCAATGTAAGTCGCTTTGGATAAAAGCATCTGCTAAATGCATAAATGTAAGTGTAAATGTTCATAAAACATTTGCGTTATACATATATTTGCGCTACACATTCGAGTTTGCAAAATGAGCGTTTGTTTTTAAAATGTTTGTTCCTTTGTAAAACATTTGCATTTGCTTGCAAAACATTTACTTTCATTCGTAAAACATTAGCATTTGTTTGCAAAATATCTGCATTAATTTGTAAAACATGCATTTATTTGCAAAATATTTGTGTTCATTCTGAAAACTAATGCATTCGTTCAGAAAACATTTGCGTTTGTCTGCAAAAAATTAGCTTTAGTCCATAAATCATATTTGTTCCTTTGTAAAACATTTGCGTTCATTCAGAAAACATATGCATTTGTTCTTAAACATTTGTGTTTGTTCATAAAACATTTGCATTTCTCTGAGAAACACTTGCGTTCTCTTCCGAAACATTTGTTCACTCATAAAATATTTGTATTCCTCCAAGAAACTTTGCATTTGCTTGCAAAACTATTTCGCTACTTTAAAAATTGAGTTTGCTCGCAAAAGGAATAAAATATAGTTTTCCTACCTCATATATTAATATGAAAGTTTAAGAAGTTTATTATACCAGTTGTTTTTGTTTTTTTAAACTTGCACACATGCCACTAAGTAGACTTTGGACTTACGCTTGTCTGGCGGTGTAACAGTAATGCTCTGCACTGTGAACTCGTCGTCAAAGTAGCGTGTGTCCGTCTCTGACGTCACCTGCGGTTTAAAGGGCGGCACCAGCTGCAAAAAAAACAAAAACCAGATGTCAGAATCTGCATCCAAACCCTTCAACACCAACTCACGATCAGAAGCACCTTCTTCTGCAGCACGTCCTCCCAGTGAATACAGGTGAAGAACTTGTGCCCCATCACTTCTCTGGCATCATCAGGTCCGCCTCCGAGCCTGCAGCCAATCAGAAGCATTCACAATGTCACCTGATCACATCATGATGAGCTCCAGTCATATACAGTGGTGGCCAAAATTATTACAAGACTAGTATTTTCAGCAGCTAAAGAATGGTTTTAAGTCAGTTATTTCTATATTTTGCTGTAGTGTGTCAGTAGGAAATATCAGTTTACATTTCCAAACATTCATTTTGCCATTAATTGTAACAATCCAGTGAGATTTTTGTGCTCCACACAGACACAGAGATCTGATAATCATCAGTCTGTCTGGAATGACATGAAGAAACAGAACAAACTGAGACAGACTAAATCCAGAAGAACTGTGTCTCCAAGACGCTTCAAGAAACCTCCTGCAAAGCTCCTGAGAAACTCTGCTCAAGTGCACCGAGGGCAAAAGCTGCTTTAAACACAAAGGATGTTCACACCAAATTATTTAAATTTAGTTAATATAAGTTACCTGATCTATGTATGACCATTTTTGACAGCATTCTCATTTTACTGCATTTTTACACAAGTGCCTAAAACTTTGAACAGTACTGTAGCTTTGCAGGAGGTTTCGTGAAGCGTCTTGGAGACACAGTTCTTCTGGATTTAGTCTCAGTTTGTTCTGTTTCTTCATGTCATTCCAGACAGACTGATGATGATCAGATCAGATCTCTGTGTGGAGCAAACAAAAATCTCACTGGATTATTACAATTAAAGGCAAAATGAATGTTTGGAAATGTAAACTGATATTACTTACTGACACACTACAGCAAAAGATAGAAATACCTGACTTAAAACCATTTTTTAGCTGTTGTTCTAATAATTTTGGCACGCGCTGTGTATATATGATGAGATATGAGGTTGACCTCTGTTTGGGGTCTTTCCTCAGCAGGCCGGTCAGCAGCGCTTTGGCTTCGGGTGAGAGGTTCTTGGGGAAACGGATCTCCTCCATCACGATGAGCTCGAAGAGCCGCTCGTGGTCCTGATTGTAGAAGGGCAAGCGTCCGCACATCATCTCGTACATCACCACTCCCAGACCCCACCAGTCCACTGCGCGGCCGTAATCGTTGTCTTCCAGCACCTGAACACACACGGGAGCAAAACCAGACATCATTCCTGTCATAATGCTCCAGATCAGCACTTCTCAACCATTCTCAAGATGACATATATTACTAAAATGTGACCCTCTCTGTGAAATCCAGGCTAAAGTCTCAAAATCAAATTATGAGATAACAAGCATCAAAGTCTGATTTCAACTATTAATTTCACTATGATTTCAATCTTTGACATTGTCTCGCTCAGTCAATATTAAAGATATCAAGGTTACATTTTCACAGAATGTTCTTTTATCTTATGAAGGATGATTTTATGTAGAAAACAGTAAATCACAAAAAAAATTACTTTAGCTGGGTTTTTACAGCCAGGGTCACAAATTATTAGAATTAAATTTTAAACAAGTTTCACAGGCCTTCTTTATAAAATGCATGTACAATCAGATTTGATCCTTAAAACATGAAACCAATCAGGATTTAGAAAGGCAATCACTGAATGACTGAAGAGCATGTGAACAAATTACTGCGTTCATATATACCAGTAATTAAAATAATTCACCATTGTTTATTAAAACAAAGATGAATAGACAAGATGTCATAATCATAACTATCACAATATGCATTAATATCATTATAAGTGCAAATGAGCTTTGTGATGTTATGGCAATTAATTCATTAATTTTGATATTTATTTTTGCTTAAATTTAGGATGGACAGCAATTTTTAAAGTTGGATGTATTTAGGAAAAAAAATTGTGTGCATATGGATGATATATAAATCATTTGTAGGAACATTTCAGAAACTGTCAAACATTTAGGATCATTTTACAAAACCATTTATAAATCAGGCCCCCGGATTCCAGAAATGTTAATGTTTTTCAGGGTTCCTGTTCTTTTTAACCAATGAATTTGCATTAGCCTATTTTTCTAGTGATTTGTGATTTACAAGATTTAAAAAGATATTTGTACTGATAAAATATTTTAGAGTTTGGCATAATTTGAAAATGAATTTTTATTATCAAAATGCCCATGTTGTTTTCAGATTTGATTTATTTCACATAAACACGCATGCATGCATAGAGCACATCATGGTGAACATGGAAGCTCAAATGTGTGTGAAGAACAAGAATCAATGAAGTTTACTCACTGCAAAAGATTATTCTCTTACTTAGTATTTTTGTCTTGTTTTCTAGTATAAATATCTAAAAATGACTTGTCTTGAATCAAGATGAATTTACTGTACAAGTAAAATTACTTTAAAGAAAAAAACATCAAAATTTTAAGGCAAGAAATATTATCTTGTTTAGACTCTGGGGCAAGAAAATCATCTTAATTCATTAGCAGATATTTTTTACTTGTTTTAAGCAAAAAACTAAATTTTGATATTTGTACAGAAAACAAGACATAATATCTCAAGTCATTTTGCTTGTCCAGTAAATGCATCTTGATTCGAGAATGTTTAGATATTTATACCAGAAAACAAGACAAAAATACTAAGAAAATAATTTTTTGCAGCGCTCATGTTTATCATATGTGATTCTGTATGCATGCATGTTCATATGTGAATAAAAGCCTAAATGAATCAGTCACATGTGTTTAAAGTGAATGATGACAGGATTTTAATGTTTGGGTGAACTATCATCGTGAGGCCCCTGTTGGGCCCCTGGTCGAGAGCCGCTGCAGTAGACGGAGCATGTGTGTTGCTGAGTACCTCAGGTGCAAGGTATTCTGGGGTTCCACAGAACGTTCTCATGGTGGCCTCATCTGTGATTCCCTCCTTACAGAGACCAAAGTCTGTGATCTTCATATGTCCGTCTTTATCCAGCATGAGGTTCTCCAGCTGAGTGAACAGAGATCGTGATCATCAACACATAACGACACTATTGTCTTCTGTAGAACTGCTTTGCTGCTGAAAAAGTTGTTTCACGATTGCAAATGTGATTTCATACAACAGTTCAAAAAACAAGAAACTGATATCGTGCTACATTTTAAACACAATATCATCAATATTGTCTGTTTAGATCAATTTCATGAATGAAAATAGTTCTAATCAAAGTCACAGCAGAACTGTTGAGCGTCTCTGATCAACACAGCAGTGATTCACTAATAAATGAATCCATGTTTTTGAACGAATGGAGTGAATCAATGATTCAGTGACTCAGTTGAGTGAATTATTCAATGACTCACTCATTAAGACAGTGACTCATTGCACCTACTGTTGCTTTTAGTTTCATAATTAAAGATTCATTTTTAAAAATTATTTCATATTTCAATATTCAATTCTCGAAACAAATAAAATAAAAAATAATACTAATTTCATATTATTTATGCAATGTTCAATCAAAACATTTCTTCTAAAGCTCCTTCTTTGTCTACTTAACGCTTTTCTCATTTAACACAATAATGAATATATGATCTTTTGGGGGTAATTCCTCAGCCCAAATTGATGTGCAGTTAATTCTATTAATTATTCAGCACGTCATGTAATTAATTAGATTAACACTTTTTAAATCGCTTGACAGCCTTGGTGCAGAAATAAAGGTGACTTGGAATGACGACATTTCTAACGTGTTGCAATGATAATATGTAAGAAACTATGCAACTTTTTGCTTATAGTGTACATACACTTATTACATAATCCATCTGTATAGTATGTTCATAGTACACCCATCTGTATATCATGCTGATAGTATATAAAAATCTGTAAATTATGTCCATAGTACTGTCTTTATCTGTATATTATTTTGTAAATTTTGTAACATTGTAGGCACTGTATATCCTGTACTTGCTGCTTATTGCACTTCTGGTTAGATGCTAACTGCATTTTGTTGCCTTGTACATTACATGTGCAATGACAATAAAGTTGAATCTAATCTAAACTTAAGGAATTCATACACTTTATGTACCAAAAAATCTAAACTGCAACGAAAAATACTAAAAATGAAGCAAGCAGTTGTTGGTGTGCGTCTGACCTTCAGGTCCCTGTAGACGACGTTCTGTGAGTGCAGATAGTCGAGAGCGGAGACGATCTCAGCACCGTAGAAGCGCGCTCTGTCCTCAGAGAAGACACGCTCACGGGACAGATGGAAGAACAGCTGCGGGCGAGAGACACGTCAGAAGCACAGGAGAGAGAAAACAGCAGCGTCTGATTGAAACACACGCTCATACCTCTCCTCCATTAGCATACTCCATCACAAAACACAGCCGGTCAGGGGTCTGAAAGGCGTATTTAAGAGTCTGAAACACAACAGAGAGCAGTCAGACATACAGAGACATTCATACATGTGACATGAACACACACACACACACACACACTGACCGTCAGGAACGGGTGTCTGGTGCTCTGCAGCACTCGACTCTCTGTGACCGTGTGTGCCACTTCATCCTAAACACACACAAACACATTCAAAACACAGATCAACCAAGCTCAGGTCTGACCACTCTGATTATATGTGCTAATTAGGGGTGTAAATGTTCACAAAATGCACGGTTCGGTACCATATAGTGGTGTCACGATTCGGTACGTTTTCGATTTTTATTTTTACTTTGAACAATGATGGAGCTATACTTGACCCATCTTCTGGGGTGTCTTCTTAGCAGCATATACAACAAAAACAGCTCCGGTTTGAAATATTCCAGCTAATGTAGCCTATTGTCATGTAGCAGATTAACCTTTTCCAACAAGTTTAAATAGATTTTTACCTTCTTTGGGCATTTTTTACCTTTATAAAGCCATTTTTTTCTAAAAGTGTGCATCAACTTTTGAGTCAATTTTATTCATTTAATAAGTCAATAATAAGACATTTGGGCTGTTACCAAGCAAATGAAGTGGGTATTGATAAAAATCATCTTTGCAAAGCAGAGGAAACATAGAAGTTACATCTGAATGGCATTTAGATGCCTTTACAGAGTTTAATGCAGCTCAGAGGGACATGTAATGCTTTAACCTGCAGTTACAAATGCAGAATGTTTTGATATTTTAAACATAACACGTTGGCAACTGATGTTTGAAATTAACTAAAAAACTAAAATATACTTTAAATGTGAAATTAAAACCGCCAGCAGTTGGCAGCAAGTCACTGTTAATAAGTGAGTCATTGCGACTGAAACGAATCATTTAAACGGTTGATTCATTCAGGAACGAAACACCGTCTTGTTGCTCAGAGACGCAAAACAGTGCTGTGGCTGGAATTATTTTTGTTGTCGAAATAGCGCAAAAACTTGCAATATGGTGTCTAAACCTTCTTGCTTTTTGAACTGTTGTAAAAATCATTTGTAATCATGCTGATTTTTGGAGTGAAAAAACGGCACTCTTCTGTGATATTAAGTATTTGAAATTATGTAAATATAGAAATTTTCTGCCCCCATATCTTGAATTTTGTGATCATTCTAAATGTATTTTAATAGACTGAATCATGCAGTGAAAGAACGCACTCTAAATGCGTGCACGCACTAATCAAACCTAATAGGATAATACGCTGTTTAGGATTAGTCCAACGAATGGTTCGGTTTGTAATGCGTACCGAACCGAAAGCCTCGTGCCGAACGGTTCAATACGAATATGTGTATCATTACACCCCTAGTGCTAATGTGTCAATAAATAGCAATATTTACATATAATTGTAACTGAAACACAGAGACTGTAGTGAAGAGTGATGGCACAAATGAACTGTTGAATCAGACTTGAATGATTCATTGTAACACATAGTTTGAACTGATTCACAGAACTGAACTCAACCACTTAAGTAAAAGTAACTTAAGTTGCTTTCAAACAAAGTTCACTAGGTTGCAGGATGATTATCATCATAATCGAAAACAACACTAAAAAATAAAATATTAGATTTAAAACTTGTTTCCTTAACTACCTGAAATGCACTAAAATTTGGTTGGGAATAATAAAATTACTAACGGGGAAAATATTCTAAAAATGATCTTAAAATAAAACTGAACTAAAATTACAATAGTTATATTAAAAGGAAATAATAAAAATGACAAAAGCACATAAAATGAATAAAAATTCAACTTAAATTAATATAAAAACTGAAAATATTAAACTAAAACCTAATTCAAACTATTAACAAACTCTATAATATTATACTGTAAACATTTATAGGGATTTTTAGTGTTAAAAATATTCTATGTATTTGTTTTCTTACATTAACCTTCCCTTGGAGTACAGATGAAAATACACCACCCTGGCTAAATCTGGCACACTGATTTTGTGTACTGTTAATGTGTATTGTCTCTGATTTAATAAATGAATGACTATAAATCACACTACATTTTCTGAAGTCCTGAAATCTCAAAACCAGCTTCCAATCTCATTTCAATAATTGTCTGGCTTGACTCTAACAGTGTTTTTGCTAGTCACGGGTTGGTTATTAAAGAGTCTTGTCACCTTAGCGATGATGACTTCCTTCCGCAGGATCTTCATGGCGTAGTACATCCCCGAGGCTTTCTCTCGCACCAGAATCACCTTCCCAAACGTGCCTTTACCCAGCAGCTTCAGGTAATCGAAGTCATTCATCGTCTGAAAGCACAAACCACCATCATCATCATCAGTGCAAACCGCTGACGGATTTCTACGCTCGTAACCGTAATCTGCAGAGAGAGACGCACCACTCTGGAGCTGGATTTGGCCAGCGACACCTCCATGTCCTCCAGACCGCTGAGGTCACCGGGAGAGCTGAACTTGATCTCCATTGGTTCGCCCGCTTCCTGCACCTGCAGCCCATTGGCCACGGCCTGGATCGCTCGCATCCACTCGTCCCTTCATACGGTTACAAGCAGTGATTTACCATGGTGAAGAACACACAACAGAGTAAACTGCTCAAAGTAGTTGTTTCCAGAAGTATAAAACTGATCTGTAGTAATAACCTATAAAGCATTAAAGACAGACTGTGAGCAATGAGGTTGTTAATCGATAGTTTATGCTTTTGTTGAAGCTGTCAGTCCATATCATTTTAACTTATTTTAAAAGTCGTGTTTAACAACAATACCGCAGGAAAAACTGGAAATGTATTTCTCAAACTACACAATATATTTTTTATTACTTAGATATGTGCCGCTATATATATATATATATATATATAATATATATATATATATAGCTAAATATATATATATATTATTTCTCAAACTATATACATATATAAATTTAAATATATACATACATGCATAATACATATATATATAGTTATATATTTACTAGAGATTGCAATTTTCTTGGCTGATTCCGATTTCTTTGTAAGTGTGAACTGCCGATACCGATTTTTGCTGATTCCAGTTTTCTTACTAAAAACTATCATTGACAGCAAATACAAACAAAAATCTATACTTTTTTTAATGCAATTTTTTTTTTTATAATAAATTATTAAAAATTACAATTCCCCCAATCTGGACAAAGTTACAGATGTTCTCTCACTTAAAAAAACTCAAAATAAAGTGCTCTGTGACTAGAAAGAGGTAGAAATAACAATTACCTGAAATTAACGGAGTTCCTTGATAAAACAAAACAGACGTCATTTCCCACTCTTTCTTAAATTGTCATTTTTTCACTGACCTTATTAAATGTGTCATCTTTCACATCAAATTCTTACACTGCTTCTATTAATTGGGTTAGAATAATAAGAAACTGATAATCAGTATCAACAAACTCCATCTTTCCAGCTGCATCTGAAGTGGCATCAGATGTATTCACACAGACTGTCTGATGAAGCTGAGGTGCCATTAATGCATTTACACTACAAAACTTCGAAATCATAAAGAATTTAAGATAATGTTTTAAATATTTTTTTAAACATACAAATAAGGAATGTTGGGAAAATGCAATAATAGTTTTAAATATGAAACAAAACCAGTAGGTGGCGGCAAATGACTTTGACTGAGTGAGTAATTTAGTCCTTCATTCAACAGATTCGTTCAAAAGACTGATTCATTCTGAAACGAGGCAAGTGACTACTGTCTTTATGAATGGGTCACTGAATCATTGACTCACTTGATTCGTCCAAAAACGTGGATTCATTCAGTTAAGAAACATCTCTGTGTTGTTCGGACACACAAAACAGTTCTGCTGTGGCTTTGATTGGAACTATTTTCATCAGCGAAATCACATTGCAATCGTGTTGAAACATTTTGGTCATGCAAGGTTGCGTACCCACATTAGGGGTGGGTGATATGACCAAAATCTTTTATCACGATATAACTAATTCTATATCACAATAACGATATATATCACGATATAGTTATTTTTTTCTTTAATTTTTTTTTATGATATTAAATCTTTGATACCATATAATTTTCATAATCCTTGTCACCAATGTCAATATCAAACTAATAGAAATATAATACAATATAAAAAATACAATATAAAACAAAAAAGGCGTGTAAGAACATGCCTTTGTGTGTGTGTGTGTGTGTGTGTGTGTGTTGTGTAATGTGTATTGATGTGAATTAATGTTAGACAGTAAACGCTATTGGATGCAAAAAAAAATTGGAAGAAATCCCAACGATATAGTGAAGCCTAAAAAGAGAGAAAAAAAACCCCTCAAGCTCACTGAAGATAAACAGTCAGTGATTAAATAAGGATAAGAAACTAATTGCAAGCAATAGGGCAAAAACCTAGATAAATAAGAAATGCTACATACATTGTGTAAATGAATTAGTCTTTATTGTGTTAATTAGATAAAATTAACACGTGCATTATGTATAGATTCTATACATAGGCTATATATAAATATATCATTATTATTATTATTATTTAATTTATTCTTATTAAAGTTACAAAAGTGATATAGTCAAGAGCAGTGAGAGATTTTCTCTCACTGTTGTTTGATTATAATGGCAGACAGGACGAATATTGGACAGCTTCCCCTTTAAGACCGAAGTCCGGATACAATATACTGTTACATATGCGTTTTTTTTCAGCTGTTTATTCTCTCTTCAGACCTAAATCACTGTGTTTATGAGGATACTTGCAAAGACGGGGATTCTTATGCATATAGTTGTGCTTATGTAATCGTTCAAGGCCAATAAAGCGGCAAAAAAAATGCACGCTCCTCTCTCACTGAAACAGAGACGACGCACACATAGCTCTGTTGTTTGTGTTTCAACGGCTTAAAATCGGTTGTTTTAAAACTGCAGTGCTTAAAACGCGTGTCCATGCTACAGATGTAGTCCCTCGTTTAGGAACGAGCTCCTCGTTTTGTCCTATAGTGCTCCTGCTCGGAGCCACCTGCTTCTGTCTCCCCTTCACGCCCCGTGGTGGCGTGTAAAGATCGCAGTCATCCAAATGATGAAAAAGTATGAGCGTAAACAATGTATTTTGCGACACCACGAAATAAACGATAGAGCATAATATGAAACGATAGACTTTTTATTTCATCCATCCAATATATATCGTCATATCGCACAGCCCTAACCCACATCATATATTATACATTTCTTTTTTTTACTACTACTGCAGTATGCATCTATCACTTTCTATGTGTGCTGTTGCGCTCATTTGTTTTGATTTCTGCACAAATCTCTCACTTACTCAGGCTGCGCAAGCCAAATCTGGCATGACATAAATACATTATCAGTTGCCGTTAAGTGTGACGTCAAACAGACCAGCTCGGAATCAGCAAACTGACCAAAATCGGCTAATTCCAGTCCCTGGCCGTTCGATCGGTGCATCTCTAATATTTACACACACACACACACATAATATATATATATATATATATATATATATATATATATATATATATATATATATATATATATATATAATATATCATATATATATATATACATACTATACATATATACATACATATATATACACACAGGTGCATCTCAATAAATTAGAATGTCGTGGAAAAGTTCATTTATTTCAGTAATTCAACTCAAATTGTGAAACTCGTGTATTAAATAAATTCAATGCACACAGACTGAAGTAGTTTAAGTCTTTGGTTCTTTTAATTGTGATGATTTAGGCTCACATTTAACAAAAACCCACCAATTCAACAAATTAGAATACTTCATAAGACCAATAAAAAAAAAACATTTTTAGTGAATTGTTGACCTTCTGGAAAGTATGTTCATTTACTGTATATGTACTCAGTACTTGGTAGGGGCTCCTTTTGCTTTAATTACTGCCTCAATTCGGCGTGGCATGGAGGTGATCAGTTTGTGGCACTGCTGAGGTGGTATGGAAGCCCAGGTTTCTTTGACAGTGGCCTTCAGGTCATCTGCATTGTTGGGTCTGGTGGCTCTCATCTTCCTCTTGACAATAACCCATAGATTCTCTATGGGGTTCAGGTCAGGCGAGTTTGCTGGCCAATCAAGCACAGTAACACCATAGTCATTGAACCAGCTTTTGGTACCTTTGGCAGTGTGGGCAGGTGCCAAGTCCTGCTGGAAAATGAAATCAGCATCTCCATAAAGCTTGTCAGCAGAAGGAAGCATGGAAGTGCTCTAAAATTTCCTGGTAGATGGCTGCATTGACTGTGGACTTCAGAAAACACAGTGGACCATCACCAGCAGATGACATGGCAGCCCAAATCATCACTGACTGTGGAAACTTCACACTGGACTTCAAGCAACATGGATTCTGTGCTTCTCCAGTCTTCCTCCAGACTCTGGGACCTTGATTTCCAAATGAAATGCAAAATTTACTTTCATCTGAAAAGAGGACTTTGGACCACTGAGCAACAGTCCAGTTCTTTTTCTCCATAGCCCAGGTAAGACGCTTCTGACGTTGTCTCTTGTTCAGAAGTGGCTTGGTAGCCCTTTTCCTGAAGACGTCTGAGTGTGGTGACTCTTGATGCACTGACTCCAGCTTCTGTCCACTCCTTGTGAAGCTCTCACAAGTGTTTGAATCAGCTTTGCTTGACTGTAAGACTGTAATTCTTCCTTCCAGTCAACTTTGCATTTAATATGCTTTGATACAGCACTCTGTAAACAGCCACACCTTTCAGTAATGACCCTCTGTGACTTACCCTCTTTGTGGAGGGTGTCAATGTTCGTCTTCTGGATCACTGCCAAGTCAGCAGTCTTCTCCATTATTGTGGTTTCAAATAACAAGAGATACCCAGAATTTATACTGTATGGATGGTCATTTATTGAAACTCAAATGTAAATATTCTAATATTTTGAGATACTGATTTTTGACTTTCATGAGCTGTAAGCTCTAATCATCAAAATTAAAACAAAAAAACTTTTGAAATGTTTTAATTTACATGCAATGAATCTAAAATATATGAAAGTTTCACTTTTTGAAATAACTTACAAGAAAAAAATAACTTTTTCACGACATTCTAATTTATTGAGATGCACCTGTATATATAAAACAAGCAAATACACTGTGGTTCAAAAGTTTGGGATCAGTAAGATTTTTTATGTTTTTTTTCAAGTCTCTTCTGCTCATCAAGGCTATCTCTATGTGATCAAAAATACAGAAAAAAATGTAATATTTTGAAATATTATTGCAATTTATAATATCGATTTCCTATTTTAATATGCTTTAAAATATAATTTATTTCTGTGACACAGCGCTGAATTTTCAGCATCATTACTCCACGTGTCACATGATCTTTCAGAAATAATTCTAATATGCTGATTTATTATGAGTGTTTAAACTGTTGTGCTGCTTAATATTTTTTGGAACCTGTGATACTTTTTTCTTTGATTCCTTGATGAATAAAAAGTTAAAAAGAACAGCATTTATTTAAAATAGAAATCTTTTCTAATAATATAAATCTTTACTATCACTTTTTATCAATTTAACACATCCTTGCTGAATAAAAGTTTTAATTTCTTTAAAAAAAATGTACTGAACCCAAACTTTTGAATAGTAGTGTATACTGTAACACAAAATTAATATTTTGAATAAACACTGTTCTTTTTAACTTTTTATTTATCCAAGAATCCTGAAAAAATTATCACAAGTCCCAAAAAATATTAAGCAGCACAACTGTTTCCAACATTGATCATAAATCAGCATATTAGAATGATTTCTGACTGGAGTAATGATGCTGAAAATTCAGCATTGCTTCCCATAAATAATTTATATTTTAAAGTATATTAAAATAGATAACTGTCATTTTAAATTGAAATAATATTTCACAAAATTGCATTTTATTTTGATCAAATAAATTAAGCCCTGATGAGCATAATAAACTGCTGTTAAAAAAAAAAAAAAAAGAATAAAAACTCTTACTGCATCTCCAAACTTTTGAACGCTGTCCACTGATCATGAGTGTTGAGTGGTTTATATGATTGTGATAAATGTTGTTTCTATTTTGCAAAAAGAAAAAAAGCATTTGCAATGCTTCATGGGATTGAAAAAATTAAAGCTGCTTATTAAACTTTACTGTCTTGTATCTTTGTCCTTTTTTTTTTATTCTCCAGTGCATTTTGAAAGCTCATCTCTCAGCAGCAGACGTGCGTGCGTGTGTGTGTGTGTGTGACTGACAGCTCGGTGCTGACACACTCTCCTCGCATGCGTCTCCACGTGGCAGAAGGCTCTGCTACCTCGATGACGCTTCGTTCCACTGCAGCCTCGCATGCGGATCATGAAGGTGTTGGGCCGCGGACGCTCGGTCTTCATCAGCTGACACTCTGGAAGCACACGACCCGTTCACACACACACACACACACTTTCATCTGCATATATCACAGCCTCAGCGTCTCCAGCACAACTCACCTTCAACAGAGAAGTTATTGAGCGGAGCTGAGCTCTGATCCATCAGCTCCGGCTTCTCCTTGTAGCCCATGAAGGAACCGTCACTCTTCAGAATGAAGTAGCGTGGCCTCCATGTCTTTATGTACTCACCTGTGTGACACACACACACACATCAGAACATGACGTCTCACGCTGCAGCATACAGCGCAGGACTCTGCCGTACCTCGTTTATAGAGCCAGCCTTCCTTCACCACGCTGACCTCCGTCATGATGGGCGGGGCTTCAGAGTGATTGACACTTCAACTTGGTAACGTGTGGCTGCATTATTAATAAAAAATTAAAAAAAGAGTTTAAAACAAAATATTATAGTTTAAAAACCTGGTTGAATATATCTTTTTAAAATATTTGCTTTGGATTAATCAAAAAAAACAGTTAACCTTTTAAAAATATTATTTAAAAACTTGTTTTATGTCAGTTTCAGAATACTTAACATTTCTTTAACATCTTTGCTTTGAATTGACCAGAATTTTTGATTAAAAATAAACTTTTTAAAAGAGTTAAAACTTAAACTTTACAAGAAATCTTAGTCTATATTAGTATTGGAATATTTAATCTTTTTAACATCTTTGATTAGGACTGATTAGATTTTTAAAATAAAACTTTTTAATTACAAACAAATGTTTTGAAAGCGGTAAAACTTACAAAATAAATTAGTTTATATGAGTGTCATAATATTTAATCTCTCTTTAACATTTTGCTTTGGTTAGAAAATATATTTGAATTAAAATGTGTAGTTAAAAACAAACTTTTTAAAAGCGTTAAAGCTTAAAAAAAAAATAAAAAAGTAGTTTGAATCAATGTCAGAATATTTAATTTCTCTTTAACATTTTGCTTTGGATTGATCTGACTTTTTAAATAATCAAATAAACTTACAAAATATAGCCTAATATTTTCAAAATGTAATAATTAATTATTATAATCATTAGAATGATTTAATTAAAATATTTTTATTTCAAAATAAAAACTTGGTTTAGTCTTTCTTTAACATCTATGCTTTGTATTGATCATAAAATATAAATAAGACTATCTGATTAAAAAAAAAACGAGTTAAATTTTATGAAATATTACTTGGTTTATATTATTGTCAGAATATGGAATCATCATCATCTTTGGCGTGATCAAAAAAAATTTGGAACTGAAAATTAACTTAAAAAAAAAAGTGATACTATAAAATACTAAAATATATAAATGTATATATAAAATATAAATACAAAATATGCTAAAATAAATAATACTATAAAATTCTAAAAAGGTAACGTACAGTGGTGGTGTCCTATGGTAATATCATGGTACTTTGACATATACCATAGTACTAAATGATTACCATATTCAAACTACTATGATATTTACACGGTACTTGACAGAATATCATGTTACTGACACAGTAAATGTCCAAACACTATGATATTACCATAGTACAGTTTAAAACATGGTATTCCCGCCCGGTTAATGTAAACTGAATAACTGACACCACATTATGAGTTAAAACACAAGGAATCGCGTCCTGAAGGGTTTGTGATGAAATCTCCAGATGAACGTTTAGTTAGTCGTGTGAAGCTGCTAGTTGAAGCTAAGCTAACTTACCTTAACAAACTAACACAACATGAACTTTGAGCTTCAGCGAGCAAACCGACTTTACCCGTCACGCACCTCTTATTCTGATATTATTCACATATTATCTCTGATATTACAGTGAAACACACTGGTTAAACGAGTTAATTTAACGTTAACGTTAGTGATTTATCCAAACTACCTGTTTACTGTCAGTGCTGAGCAGTTGTTTACCACACAAACTCTCGGTTAACCATCGCTCCGCTCGTATTGTGGTTAAACACGAGCACACTGACGGCTGTCTCGCTTCATTTATCGCGTTTTGATCCGGATCGAGTGAAAATTCAACGCGCTTTTTGCACGACTGGCTCTCGCTGGCGTTCAGAGTTCACCAGCAGCACGCCGCGTGACGTCGGCACGCTGCACCCCGCCCCGCGCTGATCTGGGGTCAGTTTGGCGCGCTTCGCCGCTGCGGCGGGAAACAGAGTGAAGCGGAGACACTGATCCGGGATCAGTCTGACCTTCAAACGGCTTTATTTGCTCTTCCAAGCGCTGCATAGCGGATCTCTTACTGTGAAACAACGACATGCCGTACAAAGTTACACAAAACGAATCATAACACACACACACTCTCAACTCATTAAAAGTACTTTGGCGGTACCATGGTAATACTACAGTACTTTTCTGTTAATGACATCATATACAAATAACATTAATACATAGCTGATGTTCCTCAGACACATTCAGAGCTTCAGAACATCTGTGCATCCCTGAGACTCACATCTGGATCTTCTTACATGATTAACAAACATTTAGAAGCCAGCTATTAAAATACATTTATATTCTGAAAAAGTATTATAAAAATGCTTACTTGAGTAAAATAATTTTTAGCAAATTTTTAATTTCAAGTGACTTTCTTTTAAACAAATTTATTTTAGTCCTTTTTTTATTTTACCCAAATTACGATTTTTAAATGTATTTTTAATAATACATTATTCTTTGCTCACTAGAATACTGCACCATTAGATTTATTTCAATCACATTTTTAAATTCATCAACATTTTATTTTATTCAAATTATACATTTTTTATCCAATTTAAAAATGTCATTAAAAATTGTTTTAAACCTAATTAACTTTTTTATTTTAATTTTCAATTCAAATTGATTATTTTTAAATCAATTTATTGTA
Organism: Aspiorhynchus laticeps; assembly: GCA_023376895.1. Lineage (NCBI taxonomy): Eukaryota > Metazoa > Chordata > Actinopteri > Cypriniformes > Cyprinidae > Aspiorhynchus > Aspiorhynchus laticeps. The sequence continues at coordinate 29,507,023 of CM041812.1, forward strand.
ATAAATTTATTTTATTCAGATTATTTATTTTTAAACCAATTTATTGTAATCAATGTTTAATTTTATTCAGATTATTTATTTTTAAATACATTTATTTTAATCAAATTTTTATTTTTTAAATACATTTATTTTTAATCAAATTGTCATTTTATTAATTTTTTTAAATAAATCAATTTTAATCACATTTTTGTTTTATACAAATTATTTTTAAACACATCATACTTTAATCAAATTGTTCTAATCAAATTATTTATTTTCATCAAATTTTTAATTCATTCAGATTATTTATTTAATTTACCCTGATTTTTTCATATTTCATGTATTTTCACAGTTTTTCTCTAAACGTTTCCACTGACCTGCTAACACTCACTTGTGGGTCGCGGGACCCACTTTGAAAACCCCTGCCGGTCAAACACGGTTTACATAAGAGTGCATGATAAATAACCTGCAATTACACAGAGTCTCACATATTCTGATCATTATAGATGTAAACAACACCGTTTCTAGATCCAGGTGGTACATGTAAGAGCGCTACATGTAAACAGATGAGATTAAAACACAAATGCAAGAGAGAGAATGAACGCTCGACACAGCAGCGGATCAGAAACACATTCAAAGACATCATTAATATTCACATAAAAAGAGAAGTGAAAGGCAGCGGGTGTAAAAGCGAGTCTCTCGGGTTTCTTGCATCTTGAAGCGTGAGAAAGAAGCGTCTTGTGTTCGTGGTTCTGCACAGACGTATGCGCAGATCTTCCTGATGCGCAGTTACACCGCATTGATCTTCTGCAGCTCCTCCAGCAGAGCTGTGGAGGAAACACAAGAATCAGAGCAGGAACACATGACTGTATTTCTGTGAAGAAGAGCGGAGGAACCCGACTGACCGCTGATGATCTCGTCCTTCACCTTCTGCAGCTCCTTGCGCATCTCCTCCAGGATGTCCTGCGGTCAGACAGAGCTGTTTTCAGTGTCGGGGAAAGTTACTTTCAAACGTAATGCATTACAATATTGCGTTACTCCCTAAAAAAGTAACTAATTATATTACTTTTATGGAATGTAATGCATTAAACCATTGCTTTTGAGTTACTTTTTAAATCTGGGCAGGGCTTGCTTGTTTGTTTTTAATATAAAAAGTTCTTCTTTTACAAATGTAAAAGCCCTTTCACACCAAAAGTGAAGTGAATCCGGCTCAGACTGAAGGAAATGTAGATTCACGTCTGTACAGTAGAGGACGCAGATCAAACTAATCACATGAAGAATATGACGCAGAAGAAGAAAGTTCAACACTATTCAGTAATAACTACAATCAAACACAAATGTGTTATTTTTGCTTATTAGTTGGTTGAATTGGATCATAGAAGGTCAGCAGCAAAGACATTAGTTAATAAAATGGGATTAAATACATAAATGATATTTGTCTTATTTAACTTATTTAATTATTGCAGGTTTGTATAATATTCTGAGTTTGCATTTGACTGTTTTTATTCATGTTGAGGAACACTGAATGTGTTTTTGGGTTGCACTTTATTTTACAGTACATGTACTTACAGCGTACTTGCCTAAGAAAGTACTGGTAATATAGGTTCAAGGTTCAAGGTTCTTGTTTATTTGTCACATACACAATCATACAGGGTATAATCAGTAGTGAAATGTAGGTTAGGTTAACTATATGGGGTAGGTTCGGTTAGTTACCTAGTTATAGTAATTACTTTAATAAGTACATAGTATGTACATGAGGAACAGGACTGTAAAATAAAGTGCTACCTGTTTTTGTGCAGGTGAGATGAGTAAATACATGTTGATATTTAGTCTAGAATCTACAGTAAGATCATGTTCACACACAACGCTCTGCACTTACTCCTGATTTCTGTCACCATGGCAACACAAGAGCTGTCACTCAATACATGAGAAACACAGTAACTGTGTTACTTATTTGAAAAAGTGACTCAGATATTTCCTGCTAAATTAAAAAGTAATGCATTACTTTACTAGTTACTTTACTCTGATTATGTAACTCACGTTACTTGTAATGCAAACACTGTGTGTTTTAGAGGAAGTGTGTGTGTGTTTAGAGCAGGTGTGTGTGTGTGTGTGTTTTAGAGGAAGTGTGTGTGTGTGTGTGTGTGTGTGTGTGTGTGTGTGTTTAGAGCAGGAGTGTGTGTGTGTGTGTTTGTGTGTGTGTGTTTTAGGAGTGTTGTGTTCTCCATGTCTGCAGGAGTCTCCTGTGTGTGCTGCCGTGTGTCTCGTCCTGCGTTTTAGAAGGAAGTGTGTGTGTTTAGAGCACGGAGTCTGTCAGCTCGATCTGTCACACACTCAACAGCAGTGACTCAGTGTTTTAGAGCGAAGTGCGATGACGTACCTGCTCAACGTGAGCCGCAGTCGCATGGAGTTGCTGACCTGTTTGAGTTTCTCCATTGTCCTGACGTCGTCTAGGCAGTGAATTGCTGCCGGGTCTCGTCAAAACTGCGAGTTATCATTAAGCCAAACACTACGAACTATTCAACTATAGAAATCATTAACCAGAACTATTAAAAACATGATAACAATCAGTTAGAAGCGAAGCGAGACGTACAAGCTACTAAAAAAGTAAAATATCGCAGGACTACACCGAAATAGCTCTTAAGTCCTGACTCTTAGGCAGTGAATTCAACCTGTAAATCAAAACTAAAATTGAAATGCAAATAAAATTAACAAAACTAAAATACAATATAACAAATACTGGATTAACCAGAACTAATAAACTAAAATACATGTTTTGACATTTTGCCTTGGAAACTAACTTTAAA
>CM041812.1:29514808-29527308 GCA_023376895.1 Aspiorhynchus laticeps
TAAAAAATATAGTAAAAATAGTAAAATATTTTTATGATATAAACAGCTGTTTTCTAAGTGAATATGTGTTAAACTGTAATTTATTTCTGTGATCAAAGCTGTATTTCCAGCATCATTACTCCAGTCTTCAGTGTCACATGATCTTCAGAAATCATTCTAATATGCTGATTTGCTGCTCAAGAAACATTTCTGATTATTAGCAATGATGTTGAAAACAGTTGTGCTGCCCAATATTTTTGTGGAAACTGTGATACATTTTATTTTTTAGGATTCACAGATGAATAGAAAGTTCGAATGAAGGCAAACTTTGTGCAGAATAAATGAAGTAAATCAGGGCTGATTTTCATGTCATGATGAAGATGATGATGATGGTTGTACCTCCTCTTCTGCTCTATCTCCTCAGCGCTCGGGCCGTTCGAAGGCGGTCGAGGAGGAGGAGGACACGCACCTGTGAACACAAACCAAAACATACAGGTGTTTTTACATGTTTCATGGCGAGACATTACAGACAAACCAGTGTGTTTTCATGCACTGGTCACTTTTTGGTCTATTTTGCTTTCATATCATGTCTCTTCTTTCAGACTAGAGGAAAGAAAACATCCTAAATACATATTTAAGATTTTATTTTATTGCACTGTATCTGTTTGCATCTGTAGATTTCAATTCCAATCCATATCTTTAAAGATTTTTTCTCTTACACACACAAACCTTCATAGTTTTATTCCTCTTCTGAAGGTTTGAAGGTATACTGAAGGTTTGTTGATATGTCACTCACACTGTGTTATAGCACATTTTACTCCTAAAAACATGTTTCTCTCCCTAAAGAGCTCTCACCGGTGTCTCCGCTGAGCATGTCGAGCGCATGCGTAATGCCGCTGGCGAACTGAGCCGCGTCTTCTTTACTGCTGAAGTTCAGACCCCAGACCTGCCGCGCATCGCGCCACTGGTGAAACGTAGGAGTGGCCTGGTTATATTTGATCCCCCGGACCAGAGGACAGTTAATGACCACCTGAAGAGACACACGGATGACGGACGGGAATCAGATCTTCATCAAACAGACACACACACACAACACTCACGGGAACCAGCGGCTCTGGCCATAAAACTAGCAGTGTGCGTTCTCAAAGGCTTGGATGAATCGATGAATAAATAGATAAAAATTATATAACCTCTGAGAGACAAACAAATTAATGAATAAATAAATAAAAATAATATATTAAATATTCTCAGAGGGGGACATGAATGAATGGATGAACAAATAAAATTACATAATATTGAAAACAAAGAAATATTGGATATTTCCAGATATATATATAAAATTAAATATCAGTACTTAGAGGGACAAATTAATGAATAAGTAAGTCTCAGAGGGACAAACAAATAAATATTATATATTTTCAGAAGAACAAAAATGAGTGAATCAACAAACAATCACACAAACAAACAAACAAATAAATAAATAAAATAAAATTACATATACAACTCTGAGGAACAAACCAATAAGAGCAAACAAATAAATATTGGATATGCCTAGATGGACAATCAATCAATAAATCAAACAATCAAATAAAATAAATAATCAAATAAATAAATAAATTATTAAAATAAAATATTCAATAATTAGTGGGACAAATGAATGAATGAATACAGTAAGTAGGTAAATAATAATAAATAAATAATATCTAAGAAACAAACAAATAAATAAATCAATATTGGATATTCTCAGAAAGACAAATAAAGAAAATTAATAAATACATATTATGTTATATATTTATACCAAACCAGAGGACACTGCTACTCCTGCAGCACTCTCCAATAATTTCTCATTTTCCCACACTCCCCGTCTGACTGGAAGAGGTGGAGCTACTGGTCTGCTCATCTCTAATGATTGGAAATGTATTCCTTTACCTTCTCTGGGTATTAATAGCTCCTTTGAATCACATTCAGTCACTATTACCAAAGACTATAGAATACCCAAGACATGTCACTGGTATTAGTTTGTCGTGGGTAAAAATGCATCGCTTGAATATCGGCTCGCTCAATCGCAGAAGCCCGCCTTCTGAATGAAAGAGACCGAATCGTTAAACACGTTAAAGAACCGGTCTTAGAACTCATTACCGACTTGTACCGAGTACCGGCTTCTGCACACTAACTGTATATTTTGTGGAAAAAGCAACTTAAATGCTTTAACGAGGGCCCGCTTCTGATGAGCTCGTAATGGTAATATATATAGCGGTTGAAGTCCCTTCATTAAACATACGCTTAAAACCCTTCAGGATTTACAAATACATAAAATCAATCAAAGTTCAATCTTTTAAAATTATTTAATGCACAATGAACAAACATGAATGATCAAGTGTTTGTATTAAATAACATTCACAAACATTAATTAATGCTGTAAAAATATATTGTTCACTCACTGTAAGTTGATGTTAGATAATGACATGAAGTCATTGTAAAGTCTATACAGGAGATAACATTTGACTGTACTTTCATTTAATACAAACTGTGTACATATTTAATTTTAAAGGGCTTTTAAACCTGCTAGTTATCCAGCCAAGAATAACAACAACTAGCAACTAACTAGCAAAAAAAAAAACAGGCCAGAACTGTTTTCTGAGGACTGATATGACATAAACACTATTAACTGTTTGTACATTCTCCAACACGCATATTTTAGATTCACAATTCATTTAAAAGCCTCTGGTGTGTAACAATAGTAAATACCATCATGTCCTCCTGTTGTTTTTACCCTAATAAAAGTTATAGGCGCATTAAGTAGTTAATAAAGAAACTTCATTCTAATGCTCATTATATTAGCGTTAGCCGCGCTTATGCAGAGGATTAACTCCGCTATAACGGCAGTTTATTTTAATCCGACATTCAAATTCAAATATGGAATAATATTCATAACAGAATATCTAAATATTAAATTGAAACTTACCTGCTTGAACTCTTTCATTTGATCTGGGTGTCAGTCTTTAAAGTGTTGTTAGTTTGATGCATTTGCTCCTTTTGATATCGCTCTGTCTCAGTGCTTTTATGAAGAGAGCGCATCTGCGCAGCTTTCAGATCGCACAGCAAGACCCGGATCGACCGGGTCCTCGGTACCACCGGGTCTTAAAGACACCTGGTACCGTGACGTTTTCTTCTTTTTAGTACCGACTTGGTACCGAAGTACCGGGTCTTCTGACAACACTAACTGGTATAGTTTTGAATGGGGAAAAATGCAACGCTTAATATGGCTGCTCAATCGCAGGAAGCCCCGCCTTCTGAATGAAAGAGCCAATCGCTAATCGGTAAAGTCAGCGTATCACTGCAGCTGCCGTTAGAAGTCCCGGTTGCTATTGAAACAGTCAGCGCTCTGAGACACGCGTTCAGGACTGTGCATGTGCACTGGCTGATCTAGCCTGAGAAATAAGCTTTTTATAATGCTATTTGAGAAAAAGAAACAACATTTATGACACAGTTGTTGTTAGATTTCTTTGGTGATTTCAAATATGAAATTTAATCGTAAGCTTAGTGAACCGTTTTGGAGAATTTGATGTTTCCCCATACAAAGTGATAGGAGCTGCTCTTGGATGCCCGAGAGGCTTTTCAAAGATGGCTGCCGAGTGGCAGGACTTGTCTTAAATAGACTTTGCTATTACCCACCCTTTTAAAATACATTTTGTAGTTGTTTATCGACCCCCAGGACCACAAGGTAACTTCTTGGATAAAATACATGTGCTGCTCTTAACCTTTCCTGAGGATGGTACTCCCCTAGTTATGCTTGGAGACTTCAACATCCGCCTATATCAGGGGTCACCAAGTTCGGTCCTGGAGGGCCGGTGTCCCTGCAGAGTTTAGCTCCAACCCTAATCAAACACACCTGAAGCAGCTAATCAAGGTCTTAGGTATACTTGAAACTTCCAGGCAGGTGTGTTGAGGCAAGTTGGAGCTAAACTCTGCAGGACACAGGCCCTCCAGGATCAAGTTTGATGACCCCTGACCTATATAAACCTCAGGCTGCAGACTTCCACTCTCTACTTGCCTCTTTTGATCTCAAGAGAGTGTTAACTATGGCTACTCACAAACCAGGCAACCAACTGGACCTTATTTACACACGACACTGCTCCACTGATCATGTGCTGGTTACTCCACTGCACACCTCGGATCACTTCCTCCTCACTATTAACCTCAACATGATTCCTGACACATCACATACCCCTCCTCATGTCATCTTTCAACGTAACCTACGCTCACTCTCACCCTCCCATCTATTGATGCTAACATTGCTACTGATACTTTCTGCTCCACTCTTACATCTTGTTTAGAGACTGTCTGCCCCTTGTCTTCCAGGCCAGGCCGTACCACCCCTTCTGCCCCTTGGCTATCTGATGTTCTCCACAAACATCGTTCTAAGCTCAGGGCTGCAGAAAGGCTATGGCGCAAATCACAAAATCCTACTGACCTTAATGTGAATCAGTCACTCCTCTCTTGCTTCTCTGCTAATGTCTCCACTGCTAAAAGGACATACTATCATAACAAAATTAACAATTCGTCTAACTCTCGCGTGCTTTTTAAAACATTTTCCTCGCTCCTTTGTCCTCCCCCTCCTTCATCAACTCTAACAGCTGACGACTTTGCCACATTCTTCACTCACTACTTAAGAAACTCACCCTTAACCCATCTCTTTTAGATAACTACAGACTGGTTTCCCTTCTTCCTTTCATTGCAAAAACACTTGTACAAGCTGTGTTCAACCAAGTATCTGCCTTTCTCACACAAATTAACCTCCTGGACAGCAACCAGTCTGGTTTCAGAAGTGGACACTCAATCGAGACTGCCTTGCTTTCAATTGCTGAAGCACTAAGACTGGCAAGAGCGGATTCCAAATCTTCAATGCTTATCTTGCTGGATCTGCTTTTGACATGGTTAACCACCAGATCCTCCTGTCAACCCTATTGGCAAAGGGCATCTCAGGAACTGCACTCCAGTAGCTTGAGTCTTATCTCTCAGATAGGTCCTTCGAGGTATCTTGGAGAGGTGAGGTGTCCAAGTTACATTTACATTTACATTTAGTAATTTTGCAGACGCTTTTATCCAAAGCGACTTACAATTGGGGAAAACATAAAGCGATTCATCTTGAAGAGGCAATCAGACAGAGCAAGTGTTCGGATCACTGAGTCTCAGGCATTGTTCAAATAAGTACAAGCTAGCAAGGGAAGGAATAAATAAAGACAAAGAAAAGAGAGAAAAAGTTTTTTTTTGTTTTTTTAGGATGAAGTCAAGTAGTGTTGAAAGAGATGTGTTTTCAGTTGTTGCTTGAAGATTGACGAGGCGTCGCTCACTAGCAGATCTCAGACTTCTGGAGGGGATGTAGATTCCGCTGACGCTTCAGTGCTCAGATATCAATACATACTGTCTAGGAAGCCAAAAGTGAAAACAGCAGTGGCCGCCTTCTAATTAGCACACCCAACAGCCTATAGCAGGGCAATTGCTCAAATCGAAACTACAATTCGCGCTTAAGTGCAGGAAGGCAGCAATGCAAATAACACTAAGCCGATCGACGGCTATTATTATAACAACATGTAAGTGCAATCAAAAATACAAACTACAACGAAAAAGCAAAGTTGCAACATCTAACTACTGGGGTGCCTCAGGGCTCAGTTCTTGGACCACTTCTCTTCTCTGTCTACATGGCATCACTAAGTTCTGTCATTCAGAAACATGGCTTTTCATATCACTGCTATGCTGATGACACTCAACTCTATCTCTCATTCCATCCTGATGATCCGACGATAGCTGCTCGCCTCTCAGCTTGTCTAACAGACATTTCTTGCTGGATGAAGGACCATCACCTTCAACTCAACCTTGCCAAGACAGAACTGCTTGTAGTTTCAGCAAACCCATCGCTTCATCACAATTTCACCTTCCAGTTAGGCACATCAACCATTACTCCTTCAAAAACAGCCAGTAACCTTGGAGTTATGATTGATGATCAGCTGACTTTCTCAGACCACATTGCTAAAACTGCTCGGTCCTGCAGATTTGCTTTATTCAACATAAAGAAGATCAGGCCCTTTCTTTCAGAACATGCAACACAACTCTTGTTCAAGCTCTTTTTCTGTCCAGACTTGACTATTGCAATGTTCTCTTGGCAGGTCTTCCAGCCAGTTCTATAAAACCTCTACAATTAATCCAGAACGTGGCAGCAAGATTCATTTTTAATGAGCCGAAAAGAATGCACGTCACACCTCTCTGTTTATCAATTTGCACTGGCTACCAATAGCTGCTCACATACAATTCAAGGCATTAATGTTTGCCTACAAAACCAACACTGGCTCTGCACCCCTTCACCTAAATTCATTAATTCAGACTTATGTGCCCTCTAGAAGCTTACATTCTGCAAATGAACGTCGCTTTATTGTTCATCCCAAAGAGGCACAAAATCACTTTCACAAACTTTTAAATTAAATGCTCCCTCCTGGTGGAATAACCTGCCCAACTCAATTCGAGCATCTTCAAGAATCGGCTAAAAACACATCTCTTCCATCTTTATTTGACCCTCTAACTCTAGCACTCTCTATTCTAATTCTATTCTTTAAAAAAAATACTAACACTAGCTTTTCTAATCTTTTTGTATTCTATCTATTTGTTTTCTTTTTATTTATTATACAATTAGAAAAAGCAAAAAAGGCCACTAACACTAGCTTGCTGTATTCTTTTTCTATTCTATATGTTTTCTTTTTATTTATTATATAATAAAAAGAAAAACTTGCTATGTGTACCACGTTAAGCTAACTGAGACTTGTTATAGCACTTGCATATCATTGCTCTTTTTGTTGATTTTGATTGGATAAAAAGTGTCTGCTAAATGACAAAGATGTAAATGAAAATGTATATTATGTTTATTAGAGAGACAAATTCAATTTTTATTTTGTTCCGCAATTTTCCCACCATTAGCATGGATGTAGACTCCACTCATAATTATATGTTCATTTCTGACACTGAGGTCTGAATCTATGGAATGCAGTGGTATGACTGGCTGATGAATTGTCCAGTGTTTGTGATGTTGTGCAGCAGACAGCAGTGAACCTCCACACTGACATGATTTACAGGAAACGAAAGACAATTCAGAAGCTGTGAGACTGAAACGTCTCTGAGATAAACCACTGAGATCTGTGGCTGCTGGGACGGCACATAACACGCCACTTTCCCATGATGCCCAGGACGCACATGACAACATCCTTCACACACACACACTTCCTCTTCCCTCATGCTGTGGCTTCACACATACACACACACACACACACAAAATTCTTGTCTAATCTCATCTCACACATTAAACACAGTTTTTAATGGCATAAGTCAGATTTACCTGCTGATCGGCCTGTTGTTTGCGTCCCACCACCCTGAAGCTGTTGTTACTGGGGTTCTGGTAGATTTGAACCCTGCTGACGGCCTGAGTGCCAGAACCAGCCGGTAACCAGCGCTTACTGCCGTCATCGTACATCATGACGGTGGCCCGCGCCTGACAGATGCTTTGTTCGCTGCAAAACATGAAAATCACACACCGTACAGAGACTTCAGTCAGCAAACCTGCAGCTGTGCTTCACTTCATACAGTAAAACATGACAGACAGAATCAACCTGACAACATTAGTTACACACGGCAAACAGTGATGCTCTTCCTCAGTATTTATGAATATTTAAGTTTTCATAAATTAAGATAAATTTACACAATGGCTTAAAATATGAAGTCTAGTTTTCTGAGAAACTGATCAAAATTAAACATTTGTCAATAGGAACTCAAAACATAACGAGATAACACTTAAAAACACTAAACTTTTAAAAACTATCAGATAACTCTTAAAACTGTCTGATAACACTTAAAAACTCTTAAAAACGGTCTGATAACACTTAAAATTGTCTGATAATGCTTAAAAACACTTAAAACTGTCTGATAACACTTAAAACATTAAAAACATTTAAAAACTATCCGATAACCCTTACTAAACACTTAAAATCTATCTGATATTTAAAACACTTAAAATGGTCTTATAACACTTAAAATAACTTAGAAACACTTAAAAACAGTCTGATAATGCTTAAAAACTGTCTGATAGCACTTAAAACACTTAAAGCAACACTTAAAAACAATCAGATAATGCTTAAAACGGTCTGATAGCACTTAAAAGCACTTAAAGTAACACTTAAAATTGTCTGTTAACACTTAAAAATGTGTACAACTGTCTGATAACACTTAAAAATACACTTAAAACATTTAAAAATTATCTGATAACACTTACTGAAAAACACTTCAAGCTGTCTGATAACATTTAAAACCCTTAAAAATGGTCTGATAACACTTAAAAGACTTAAAAACATTTTTAAAAAGCTTGATAACACAAAATTCTGCTGATTTGCAAAAAAATGCCTAATATTACCTAATTTGATGATGCTGAGTTCGGCAATAGCAAGAAAAACTTCACATACAGATTTCATCAAATTATATACATGTATCAGCTTTAATGCACTTATCAAAATAACAAAAGGAGTTAAATGCCAAAAGTTTTTCAAAATGATGAAAAGAAGTATTCAGAATATATAATTTAACTTAAAGGGGTCATATGATGTGATTTCAAGTGTTTCTTTCTCTTTGGAGTGTTACAAGTTGTTTGTGCATAGATAAGATCCCTGAAGTTGCAAAGACTAAAGTCTCAAAACCGAAGAGATATTCTTTATCAAAGTTAAGATTCTGCCGCACTCCCCTAAAACGGTTCATTCAAACACGCCCCACATGTCTACGTCACAGTGTGGAAAGATTTGCATAAGGCGTGGTTTCAGTAACAGCAGTAGTGTTGAAGCAGCTGTGTGACCGTCAGGGAGAAGCTGTGAACAGCAATGCATTTTATGGACGACAGTTTGTGTGTGTGAGAGAGAGAGAGAGAGAGAGTCACATCACAGCAGAGTGTACAGCATATCAGAAATCGTTTTAATCGCGGCTTGTGTACAAACACATACGAGCATCATCACTGTGTCTGTCACACGACTCTGTTCCCCTCTCGAGCTTGAACTGATGGTAAAACTAAGGACATTATTAACTGTCTTTATTTTGAAAGCTAAAGCTCGTGACTATGGAAAGGGGCGTTACATTTCCTACTCATGCTTGTGGTGTTCGGCCAATCACAATGCACTGTGCCAGTTGGCCAATCAGAGCAGACTGTGCTTGTTAGAATGAGGGACTTTGTAGAAAATTATGCTTTTGAGAGAGGCGGGGCATAGAGGACCTACAATAATGTATAGTATTTTAAAAATAATGTGTTTTTTGAACATTAAAGCATGTCAACATATTCTGTTACACCAAATACACAAAATAACGATATTTAAAAAAGCATCATATGACCCCTTTAAAATTTGCAAATGAGTATAAAAACAAGTTCAAATGATCCACTTAATATCAAAGTACTTTATAAAATATGCTTTTTCACAAAAACACCCACAGATGCAGCAGAAATCACCAGGTTCATATTTTGCACCAGCCGTAATTCTGACAATGAAATCAGGATCAGGCAACAAATAATGTCATACATGTGAAAATATGAGCAAATAGTTGTAATCTGGCTCAGATTCAGACAGGAATCATGTGTTTGTGCTGGTTTTCTGATGATTAAGGGGGCTTCTTCACCACACAAAAGAACTGTGTCATATTTTGTACAAAAAAACAAACCAAAAGTGTGACGTAAAAGAGCAAAACAGCCGCTATTTTTGGAATCAGCAGCTCAAAATAAGCCAGAAACAAGCATTGGACTCATTCAGCACATTTGCTGCAGGGCTGTGACAGTGTTCTCATTTTAAGTGTAAATTTTGATCAATTTTTTCTGCCTTTTTGCATCACCAGTAAATGTGAATTTGATATGTCATTAGAGACCGCTAAGATGTATATGCATTCTACGGTTATTTCTCATGACTCATGACTTACTATTTAACAACCTGGTCTCAGGCTAGTTTGGTGACTCTAAAACCATTCCTTATACAAACGTACACTTAAAGTTCTTGACAAGAAACGGTACACTTTCATCATTGTTCAATATTGAAAAAATATAATCTGCTGAGTTGGGAAAATATGATTAAGTATGCAAATGTATGCTTGATGTATAAGATCATTTGGTTTAACCCCCCCCCCCATAATCAGTTAGTCAGTATTAGAACAACTTATCGTTCTACAAGAGGTGCATTAAGAGGAAACTGTAGATGAAGTAATCGTAGTCAGTCAGCTGCACGAGAATGGAACACTATTCCAACAACTATATAAGAGATCTAGATACATATGAATTATTTAGGGTTCAGTTGAAGAAATGGTTCATTAGTACTCAGCTTTGTCAACATTAGAATATATCTGCTGGCTGTCCTGCTATTGTTTGTATTTGTTTATATTGTTTCTGATTGAATTTTATATATTTTTGGTGTGTGTGTGTGTTTTATTTGTGCTACTCTATTGATTGTTTTTATTAATTGACTGTTTTATGGATTGTGTTATGTAATTGTTATTTTTTTTAGCATGCAATCTAATCATATTTTTTAGGGTGAGTTGTAACATTCTGTCCAGGGACTACGGATGAAAAATAGCCTTTGGCTAATTCTGGTACATTTACAGAAATGTTTTATTAATGTACAATTTCCTTGTTACCTAAACAAATAAAATAAAAAATAATGAATGAATGAGGCATTTATATGAATGAGGCTTTTAAGAATGCGTATATACTGGAAAATGACAAAAGTACTGATGAAAGGCATTAAAGAAGTAATTTAAGTCAAATGAGAAAAAAATAAAAAACATCAGCTTAAGAGAACAACTGTACAGTTTTATCTTTCAGCATCTGAGCTGTGGCTGAAACATGAAGCTGATTGTCAAAAGACAAGACATGAAATAGCAGCATGTTCACACATATAAACTGATCACACGTGCTTTGAGCATACGCATGCGCTGCGACACACTGATATCGTGCAGCAGTGTGTGTGTGTGTGTGTGTGAGAGAGAGGATGTGGGAAGCTTTGTCTGTCCTCCTGTGCAACACTCTCAGTTAAACAACGTGACACAATACTTGACTTCCGCTCAAATACAACAGCTTCACCTCCGATCAGTTACTAACAAATCAAACACCACAATCACATCTGCATCTCACTGAGAGTCATTCCATTTACAGTAAAGATGCACAAACGTCCGTGTCAACTTCATACATCCACTGAAGACCAGCTGATTCAAACACACTGAGACTCAAGCGTGACGTTTGTGATGAGAAAAGATGCTTGATGTTGTTTTTGGGGTCACTGTACGTTATGAATGTCCGTCGGCTGAACACGGGCTTTAAATGTGTTGAGAAGTGGAAGTGAGAGCAATAAGAGACGGCAAGAGGAAGCAGAAGAGCAGAAGAGCAGAAGTGCAGCTTAATGGAGGACTGAGTCATGTCAGTGACCTGACGCTCTGATCAGAGGTGAGAAGACAGAAAGACAATCATTCACACTGAACCAGGAGCACACCATCAACATCACTAACCAGATCATAACCAGATGACAGGAAACACTCGCACGGTTCTCTCAAAGTGATGAACAAACGTTCTTCAAGTAACATTCGTTATCAAAGTTATCCGTTCTTTAATAATGTTCTCAAAACATTTGCACAAAAACTTATATAAAACTTATATATAAAAGACACACACACATACAGCATATGTTTTAAAAATATAGCCATGTATTTACATGTATATATTTATATTCATGTAATTTATATTACATATATATATATATATATATATATGTAACATATTTTTCTTAAATTATACATGCATGTGCATGTATTTATATATATACATATATATACATTAGTGCTGTCAAATGATTAATCGTGATTAATCGTATACAAAATAAAAGGTTTTGTTTGCATAACATATGTATGTGTTCTGTGTATATTTATTATGAATACATAACTACACACACATACAGTATATATTTTGAAAATATTTACATGTTTTACATGTCTATATTTATATTCATATAATTTATATTAAAAATAAATATATTTAATATGTAAACATAACCTATTTTACTGAAATATATACATGCATGTGTGTGTATTTATATACATAATAAATATACACAGCACACATACATATATTATGTAAACAAATACTTTTATTTTGGATGCGATTAATCGTTTGACAGCACTAATATATATATATACCACAATGTTTGCAAAATGGAATGTTTCCTTAACGTTCACAATAACCAAGAAAAAAAGTTTTAAAAACGTCAACGTCATGATGTGTTAAAAAGGTTACAAAAAAACATTTCTTAAAATGTTCATCAAGTGCAAATAACATCAAAAGGCCATTCTGAGAATGCTGACCGCAGGATGTTTTCTCTCAGCATTATGAGAACTTTAAAAAGCGTTAGAGAAAGTTGTGGGAAGGTTCTGTTAGTTGGGTCAATACTCTAGACTTCCTGATTACACGGTCC